>PVKM010003702.1:0-56036 GCA_004027735.1 Carollia perspicillata | reverse complement strand
AGATACGTAGAGCAGTCAAGTTCAGAGAAAGGAGAGCAGGGGCCAGAGACGGGAAATGAACAGTTGTTGTTAATGGGTGGAGAGCTTCAGTTTTGCAAGATACAAAGGGTTTGCAGAATGGCTGCACAGCAGTACGGATGTACTAACTGCTGGTGAACTTAAACACCGTTAGGAGGTGATGGCCAGATGAAAGCGGGTGGGGTCTGGGTGGAGGTGGGCAAAGGCAGGGGAAATGAGGACATCTGTCACAGTGTCAACAATAAACATAAAGTTTAAAAAAAATGGTTAAGATGTTAAATTTTATGTACCTGAAGCCCACAAAACAATCTCTGGGTCTTTCTGTTATCTTGCTCACACAGTATGTATATCTTAGCACAATCTTTAAAAAAACTTTTCCTACTTTTTAAAAAAGTACTTGATGGAAGCAGAAAGAAAAGAGTCATCCTGTGCTACGTGAGGCTAAACTTGTTGATTTTTCTTAAAACGGACCAGAGGTCAGTGGTTCTCATGAAGAAGGCCAGATGACTGCCGGAACCACCATCAAACGAGGGCCGAAGTGCTTCGAGTGCAAAGAAGAGTCGAAACCCTTTATAATCAGAGTCCCACCCACAAGCAGACAGGGAATTCGAACACGCAACCGTGAGCTCAGCGCCACCGCTTCAACCAGTAACCTCAGACCGCAGCCTTCGCACAACCGGCAAAACCGTTGACCTTCCCTTGAAATCACTGCATCAAAATGCCCACTCACACCAACCTGGTCTTTACAAGTTTTAAGACCTTTATCTGGCCAGAAACATGTCCATTTCATGAAGAGCAGTATTACTACTTGCTACTTAATAGTAGTTATAGCTCTATAAATATTTAAAATTCACATGGTATTTATAGCTTTGTATTTAATGCACCTCTAACAAAGCTACTTTTTGTCGAAATATAGTTTCTGAACTTACCTCATGTTGATGTGGAAGGAGTTATTCTTGTTGACCTCAAAGCCTCCAGACCAGATACAGTTGGGCACATCCATTAACCTGACACACAGCAGCTGATCATAGTCATTCCGAGGCCAATGGAACACGACGCTGGAACCGGGAAGGGTGGAAATGTAACCCTCGGGATTGGCTGTTCCCTAGAACACACAGCGTCACTGGCTTTGGTCGGCAAGTCATGTTGAGATGGTAAATGTAGTTACTCAGCACCTAGTCAGAGCCCTGCCCCCTTCCAGAAGCTACTGTACCAAAGGCAAAGAACGGCTCCTCACACCACAGAACTTACATTGTGGAAGGGGAGATAAGCCATGACATTGAAACTCCCGTGCTATTAAACACTAGTCACTCTTCAAAAGCACACTGCTTACCTGTCCCCTGGCAAATTCTCGCTGTGCGAACGCCAGCTTGTGAGACGACTTATTATCTAACAGGTAACGGGGGGCAAAGATGACCATACAGGTGTCGATGTATCGACCTCGGCCTTTCTTGACATCAATACCTACAAATAACAAAAACCGCTGCCGTGAATTAATCAGAAAAAAGAATATTTGTGGTCTGACAAAAGTAAATAGCCTTCACGATTACTTAGTTTCTCTAAGAAAATACTTGCATCACCCAAAGACTCTGTCAAGCCTTCTGAGAGTAGAATAAAAAAAGCCAGCACACTCAAAGTATTATTCTATATTCCCATTTAGGCCTCAAAAAGTCTCAGTGACATCATCAATATCCCTATAGTTCCCAGCTTCCTCATAAAGTGTGTACCATAATAACAGAAACAAAAAATACAGATACCTTTGGTTTCCATTTAGGAGGTTGACAACAAAGACAGCTTATGTAACACATCTCTGCTTACATCTGGGACACAAAAGTGCCTCTCCAAGGCATAGTAGAAGCTTAAGGTCTTAACTGGATTCTACACTACCCTGAACTCATATGACTTTTCTCTAGTATTTTATTTTAGCTCACTGCCCAAGAATCCAGCTGAAACTTAATGCAAAATATTATCGAGTTTTTTTGACTCATAAAATAAATGTTTTCAGCACCCACTGTGTATTAGAGGGAAAAAACAAACAAAACACACAGCAAGGAAACAAAGTCATAATCAATCAGAAGGGAATCTCAACACATCAGGTCTCTAAGAAAGAAAGGAAAAAATGAAACAGCACTGAATTATCTTAAAAAATCTGACAACAATTTTTAAAAACACGAAACTTGGTGGGATGAACTATCTGTTCATGCACACAATAAATATAGCAACTATATTCAAGGGCGCTGGGCTGAGCTCTGTTTATACAATGATAAAAGTATTTACAGTAGAGCTAATACATATAATAATAACATTATTCAATAATTGAACTCTTAATACCAGGTACGCCCTCTACCAAAGGCTCCACGTTTAATTCTCACAACAACCTTCTGAGTTAGGTGTTTCCATTCTTTCCGTTTTACACATGAGGAAGCCAAGGCATGGAAAGTGAGGTCACCTGCCCTAGGTCACACAGCCAGGAGCAGCACAGCTGTAGCTCGAGCCCAGGCAGCCTGACTCGGGGGCCCTTGCTTGCACCACAATGGGACACGTACAAGGACCCTGCTCGGCAGCCAACAAGTATCAAGAGAACCAAAAAAGGAAAGAAAGAGACCTTAGGATGTGACAATTAGGTATCTCGGATGTCCCAACATAATCCCAATGACAAATATTCCAATCTGGTAACTCCATAATTTATTTGTGCTGCCTGGAAGAATCTGGTGTTCCGTTAATGTAAGTCTTCAAAATAGTTGAAATACTGAGCAAATCTCAAAAACAAAAATCTCTGAAGCCCTGTGCATCAGAAATGCTGAGGAATACTGGAATAAGGAGAAGTTCCCTCTCACCCTTCCTTCTGTAACATACAGAAAAGCAGTAACTGGAGAAACTGCCATTTTCATAGCTAGCTGATCTGAACGAACACGAAGTCTGCCCACAAAGGATGTGTTTAATACTATAAAAAGAATCTACAGTACCGAGACTCAATTTCTGAAAACAGCAGCCTTTTCCTTTCCCTTTTCTTCTTAGATTGCTCTGGCAAAACCCCAGTAAATGAACAGCTGATAAGATAAAAATATACAAAATTCTTCTCTTTGGAGACATGTGAGGCTAACAGGCAAGGCTCTCCCTGGCTTTTGAGCTTGGGACTGAGCTTTAAACTTTCATGAGGGGGAGCTCGTTATCTGCCCAACTCTCTGAAAACACTCAAGTAAGAGATGCCACGAAGTCCCTCGATATGAAATGCCAAGATCTCATGATCCTTAAGAATTATAAAGACCTATCTTACTCCTACCCAGCCTAGTGTTTTCTTTGATACAACAAAAAATTTCAAATCCTACTCTTGCCCCTAAAAACATATGCAGTAAGTTTCTTTTTAAGATTTTATTTATTTATTTTTAGAGAGAGGGGAAGAGAAGGAGAAAGAGAGGGAGAGAAACATCAATGTGTGGTTACCTCTTGAGTACCCCCTACTGGGGACCTGGCCTGCAACCCAGGCACGTGCCCTGACTGGGAATCGAACCGTGACCCTTTTTCGCAGGCCCACACTCAGTCCCTGAACTCCACCAGCAAGGGTGTGTAGTAAGTTTTAATGTATGCTTTTAGCACAGTGATTTTCAACCAGTGTGCCACAAGAGTTTTTAAAACATGCAATACCTGACTATTTAGTCATGGGCACTGACCTCTCTTTTCCCTTAGACTGTCAATTGTAAAATGACAACATCTAACACAATAACTGTCTGGTGTGAGCACCCTGTCTTGAACCATAAATATATAGGTCATATAATAGAGTCGCATCATACTGGTCTCAAAGCATATCAAGGTTGTGTCTGATTGGTTAATTCTTAATATCAGAAATCCTCATATACGAGTATAGGCACCTGATTTTTTTAAAATATTTTATTTATTTATTTATTTATTGTTAGAGAGAAGGGAAAGAAAGGAGAAAGAGAAAGAGAAACATCAATGTGTGGTGGTCTCTCACACACCCCTACTGGGGACCTGGCCCACAACCCAGGCACGTGCCCTGACTGGGAATCGAAAGGTCAACTCTTTGGTTCTCTGCCCGCAATCAATCCAACGAGCTACACCAGCCAGGGCGGCACCTGAGTTTTTAGAAAGTCACTTTGGAGCAAAAAGGATAATAAATTACTATTTTTCTTGTAAATCAATCAAAATTATACTGATTTTTGTCAGGTAGGCAAAAATAATATTTTTTGGTGTGCCACAGAGTTTTAGTAACTAGTCGATGGGCACCATGGGATGAAAAAGGTTGAAAATCGCTATCTACACGTAAGCGTACACAGGCACTCACTGCACAGCTCCCTCCGGACAGCTCGATTCGCCTCCCTGCGAGAACTCTGCTCTTCCCTAGCACCAGATGCTAAGAGCCCCGCCGCCCCACCCCACAATCTGTCCCAACACCACCTTCTGGTCAACCTGTGGTAGCTTGCTTTAGAAAGCGTATCACGGACAAGACGCCCCAGAAGAAAACCAAACACAGTATGAAGCAGCCTTTGCCTAATTTAGGGGCAGAGCAAAAAATGCCAGCAAAGGTAAAGCAAATGATCCGCAGCTGGAGGCTCAAATTAAAGTTTATTTTTTCTGTTAAAAATTGTAATGTCTACTTTGAAGGAGGCAGCCCCATGACAAGGGAGAATGCATACAAATTCAGGTTGAAAAATCACTAAAAGCAAACTGTACTTGGGAGAGACTGTAACTAGTAAAACCTCAAACACTTAAACACGACCTGACCCTAGCCGGGATCCAGGGTAAACTGCTAAATACCCCTCAGGGTTCCCTTCTGCAACCTCGCCATTTCTGCACTGGTGCAGTAGCCACTGGTCACATAAAATGAAAATCTCAATTCTTTGGTCACTCTGGCCACATTTCGTAGCAATGTGCTCTCAAGTGCTCGGCAGCCACATGCGGCTAGTGCTACCGTACTGTGCAAAGCCGAACATTTCCGTCACCGCAGAGGGGTCAATGGATAGTGCAGTCCTAGATGGTTTCCCGACACTCAACACTAAATGGTGCTTTGAGATCCTTGGAAATTATACACTAAAGGAAGGATACACTGCTAACTATTTAAACCAGGGCATATTAAATCAAGTTTACCTTAACCCTGCAGAAAGTCTTTTGAGAATTCCAGGTGGCTACGAGGTTTATAGGTAAAGTATTCTCCCCTCGCCACCCTCCACCTCCTAAGCTAGTTCAGGGGGCTTCTAATTAGCATAAGCATCAAGTGCACTTTATTACATTTTCTGCTTTCAGTGTGTATGTCCCACTCACAATCCCGCTTCTGACCCAGACTTCCCAGTCGCATCTGGGCAACTCACTTAATCTCTCTGCTTCAGTTTTGAAGAGAACAATGCTTCTTACCCTTTCACGGTTTGCAAATTTTAATGAATGCTTCGGAAATGCTTGAGGATGAAAAAAGAATTCTAAGAGGTCCTATTATTCACATCAAAAAACAAGGATTGAAGCCAAATTGACACTCTCCCGACACAGGTGAGTCTGAAACCACAGAGCAGAGCCCCGGCCCCCACAGGGTGGCATTCGGACAGCTCCTCAGGCCCAAGGGGGACTGGCCCATGTTGACGTCCACTCCAAAGAAAGACATCTAACCTGATGCCAAATGAGAAAATCGGCACTTGCTGCCTGGCCACAACGTGTGGCCAGCGTGTGACCCGAGCCTGAGGTCCCAGACTGATGGCTCTAATTCTCCCACTGCCCCACGTGTAACCCACCAATGTTATAGATCAGCCCGGGGCGGTTTCCTTGCTGGATGACTCTCAAAGCTCGGACACCACTACCGCCATCCAGTGAGAAGCCCTGACACCAGCCCGGCATGCCTTCGGGATGGATCCCCCTTCCGATTCTCATCGTGCAGCTGTGGGGCAGAAAAGCAAAGATTTACATGTTCATCTGTCCGAAAGTCTCGTCTGCCTGCTCTAATCAGGAAACGCTGCTGTGGCTGTCACCCAAACTGAGAGCTCTAACGCTGACTCTTCCTCACTCACGTAATTCCCAAACACAGCAAGGCGATTATTACACTGGCGGTTAACCCCCACCTTAGAGGCAGCCACAGTACAACAATGTGTAGAATGTGTGGATGTCTTCAACTGAACACTTTAGGAAAAAAACATTAAGACTCTATGAGCATAAGACATGCAGAAAATACTACAATATTTATCACACCTCTGAAAAACAAGGACTCAAGCCAAACGGATACTTTCCTGACTCAGGGGTTTCCAGGGTTCATGAAATACCTTGAACATATCAGAAAAGTGTGCACACAGTTCTGTACATCCAAGAAAATTATGTGCAGAAAATGCGGCTAATGGCACATTCCCTCTAAGGACCGGCACCATGACAACGGCAAGGCACCGCTGTGCTGGCCAGTGTCGAATCACAGACCCTGGAACCATAGTTCCTGGACGTGTGTTCCAGTTCTACCACTAATGAGCCATCTAATCATGGGCAGGTGCCTCTCTCTCTCTGAGTCTCAGTCTCATCTTAAAATAAAACAGTATTTCCTGCCCTGCCTAATCTACTAGGATGCTGGGAGAATCCAATGAGATGGTGTACGTGGAAACGCTTTGGTAGCTATGAACTCCCTGGAGAAAATAAACTGTTATGAATGTCAAGTCCTAGATGGAAAACTGTCAAATCCTCTCAGAGAGTAAGACTGGGCTTGGCGGCCACGTCAGGTATCTCTGCATGTACGCCACGTGCAGCACCCTAGTCCATCCTCTCCTAACTCCAGCACCAGCCTAGATGCCAGCCAGCCCTCCCTGGGAGATGCATCTGCGCCCCTGGCGTGGGGCACTCCCTAAGCCTCCCTCGTAAACTTGCAGCAAGCACACATCTGCAGATGACGGAGCGTGTCATTTCAGCAGTATCAGATACACCCATGAACCTCTGGGTTATGGCTATAAATTAAGACTCCTGTGAGGCAGAATGCCAAAACCAAGAACAAAGGGAAGTAATTGTCATACCATACATTAAAAGGACATGTCTTCTAATCCTCACAATTGTTGCTTTTCTCTGCCTTTAAACATGCAAGGAACACTCTGAGATTCCCAAAATGGCATGTTTTATTTCCAGAGTAAAAGAGAGGCATTTCAAAACCTTACACAAAATGACCTGGATTGGATTAAGGGGGCAGAGGCTTTGCCAGAGGTCCAGTCACCCCACCCCGCCCCACCCCCCTGGACCCCCACGCCAGCGCCTCTGCCTGTGCTAAGACCTTACAGGAGAAGAAAACTGTGCAGAGATGCGGGTTTCTCTTCATTGGCAGAGTTATGAATAGAACTACTTCAATACATGTAAAATAAAACTAGCTTTCATTATAAACCAACCAAATGGTTTATTTTCACTATCAAGTAACAGAGAAATTAGATCCGAAAGAATCCCATTAGGTCATGGTCCTATTCCCCTGCCAAGTCAGGATTGTTATCTGCAGTGCATTTCTACTTACACGGATACACTATGGCCTTTGCTAATTTTCCCCTTCCTAGGAGTTTATTTCCCCTTCCCATAAATGACTGTACTCACAGGTTCGGCTGCTCTTTGTCAGCATAGCAGAATAAGAGAGGGCTCAGGCTCCGGGCCAGCTCGTGTTCCTCAAACTGGCCTGCGGCGTCCATCTTTGCATTGTCCTGTCTGAAGATCAGTGGTAACCCTTTAGGAAAGAGGGGGAAAGTGTACATCAATCCCACCCAGTCTATCCAAGACAGATGCAAATGGTAAAACTAAAGAAAATCATCATGGGGAAAAAGAGTAAAAACTGAGTTTATTTAGTGGGTTCAGTTCATTGTTGAAAAGGGCAAGTCTGGCAAAAATTGGGCACTTATTATGGAAGCAGGTAAGTTCCAGAAGCTTAGGCTGTTGAAGTAGTCTGTCTGCATTAGCCCCATTTAATTAGCTGAGCAAAAGAAATCCAAATCCCCATGGCCTACCTGAGCAGCCTCTATACTTACCTGTTTTGTTAATCAACCAATATGGTGCAGAAATGAAGATCTTTAAGGACCCTTCCGCTCGGCACACAATCCGGATGGTGAGGTTCAGCTGCCGCTGGCTGGTGTCGTAGAGTCGCATTCTCACCATGTAGTTCTGGGTTCCAGGTGGAATGAGCAGCTCTTTACAGAGTGGAAAGTTCTCCAGGGACACCCCTAAAGGACATACAAGCTATTGTCTTTCTGCATTCTCACTTTAGTTTATTAAAAGCATTAACAAATGAAATTGGATTCCTTTTGGAAAAATCAGTAACTATGTCTCTCACTAGCAAAAAAATCTCATTAGAATGGCCACTTTCATCTAACTGAGGTGAGAATATATATGAAGCAAACCAGATGGCCTGGAAGTCACACTAGGGAGTCTGAACTGCATATTTAGAAAGATGAAAATGCCAAAATGCTACCAATAACAGCTACGATAAGTTAGAGCTTATTACACATCAGGCCCTGTGCTGGGTGCCTAAAGCAAAATGACAGCAGGCAGAGGGTCCGAGTCAAGGCCTCTCTGCAGCAAACTGCCTGGTTCTGAGTCCCAGTCTGGTCCTCCCGGCTGCATGGCGCAGGGCAAGCTATTTAACCTCGCTGCGTCTCATCTGCCGAACGGGGATAATAACAGTATCTGCACGCACTGCAGGACTGTTATTGGAAGCGACATTCCATGGGAAGCAGACTGGGAAGATGAAGAGCGCTGGGTGTGCACAGCGCCGCGGTGGGCGGGAGGACATTCCATTCCACACAGGGGCTCACAGACGTTGGCTGAAGGAGCACTGAACTGCCAGTGCACAGACCCAGTTTCTTTAGAACGGACAACTAGCACCGCACTGGCTTTCTCTTCTAGATGCTCACTGCCATGCACGCCCATCGCTGTGGAGCACAAGTGCAGCACGTTTCACGTTCCTATCTGTAAAACGCAGAGAGCAGCTGTCTCTCTGCCCGAAACGTGCTGCTGTGAAGATCAAATGAGACGATATACAAAACTGTAAAAAAGCGTACTTCTGAGTCATTATTTCAACATGTCTACAACAGCCCTGAAGAAACCTACTTCCTGCCCAAACTGCAGACGCACCTCTTCCTTGTAAGCACTACAAGTATGACAATGATTCTAATGATGCTCTGCCTCCAGTTAATTCGTCCCTAAAACTGAACACACACGACGCACTGAGCACCCCAAACCTGAACTTCTTCATCAGGAACAGGACGAACAGCCATTGCTTAAGGGTTACATGAGAGCATGTGTGTGAAGCACGTGATCTGCAGCACACAATGCCTGGAGTACAGTGTGTGCTTGGCACATGCTCTTCCCTTTCCTGAACAGGGAAGGAGAGACATATGATTCCGCTCACTTTATAGCTGGGAGAAAGCGTGGTTTGAAAAGATGAAATGACTTCCTCTGGTCATACATCAAATGAGCAACCCAAGAAAAAGGCTCTCTTGGGGGCTTCCTCCGGAAATATTTTGGATTTGTTCAACTATTTTTTTTGATAATTTTCTAACTTAGAAGCTTTACATTTTTCCAAAACTGCATAAATCCTTTGAGCTGGCTTATTGAGAGAGTGTACGTGCTACAATTTCTCCAAAATCTTTACCAAATAATCGCAAAATACTCACTGACATTTTCATAGCATTACTACAAATGACAATGCGGCTCGATCCTCACCCAGTTCAATGTTCTGGGACGTGTCTGCTGTGTGGAGAGCCACCTCTTTGCCAGGCTTCAGTGTCCCATTGATGGGCATTCCTTTCACATAAAAGTCAAGTTCACAAGGGAGCAAATTGCAGATGACCACCGTTGGCAGGAGATATATGGTATGCCCAGGCTGCCTGAAAATCTGTTTTGCACTGTCAGAAAATATGTTTGAGGGCATGTAATCTGGATAATTCTCTTTCTTTATGGCCACACAAAACCTATGAAGAACAAATGGTGGGAAAACCATCAGCCTGAAAGAAGAACTTGAATTTTTTCCTCCTTAGCTAAGTACGAGAAAGCATAACATAAAAATGGTTCAATAATTCAGTCAGGTACTTGCAATTTAAATCCCGATAAAATGTACAGATTTTAAATGTTCAGCTTGGTGGGTTTTGATCTCTATAGCTACCACCCATAACCAGTGATAAAGAATAATTCTCTCACTCCAGAGAGTCCCTCGTATCCCCTTCCAATCACAACCCTCTTCCCCAGCAATCAAACAACCACTTTCTGCTATCTGCCATTAGCGCTTGCTCTTGAACCGCATACAAATGGAATGACACAGCATGGGCTGCTCTTTGTTTCTGGCTATTTTTGCATAACATAAAGTTTTGACAAGACTCAGCCGTGTTGCTTCCGTCGTTATCTGATTCATATCCCAGTGTAGGAGCGCGCCAGTTTTAATGTGTTCATTATCCTGTTGACAGACAGCCAAGTGGGTTGTACCTCCAGATCACTCTATCGAGGATGGAAATCCTGAGAATGCTGAGTCTTCCCATCCACAAACTTGGTTATATGTATTTTTAGTTACTACGTTTTCTTTGATAATTCTCAGCAAGGTTTTGTAATTTTTACAGTAGAAGATTGGTACATTATTCCTTAGATTGATTCCTGGGTAATTAATGTTTGTTGATGCTAACAGAAAATGGTATTTTTTTAAATCACAATTTCTAATTGTTCATGGCCAGAATATAAAAGAATGTAACTGATTTCTATGGGTTGATCTGGAATCCTGAAATCTCAATAAATTCATTAGGTCTTGTAATTTTCCATGGTGTTTTCTACATACATACTGTATTTTTCAGACTATAAGATGCACCCCCACCCCCAATTTGGGAGGAATAATGGTTGCTAATGCTGCTGTTGAGTTCTGTTTACATTTACATTGGTGAAATATTATGTTATTTATGTTATTAAATATTTTACCACATTTTTTGCTTCAAAATTGTTTTCCCTATTTTCCTCCGCTAAAACCTAGGTGTGTCTTACGGTCTGAAAAAATACGTAATTGTGTCATTTGCACACAAAAGAAGTTTCACTTCTTTTCAGATCTTTATATTTTTTCTCAATTTCTTGTTTATTTATTTATCCTTATTGCAATGGCTAGGACACCTGCAACCTCAAAGAGAACGGCTACTTCCTAACCTTGAGGAAAAGAGTTTACGGTTTCACCAGGAGTTTAATGGCAGCCGTGGGTTTGTAACAGATGATCTGAAACAGACTGGAAACATTCTCTTGCATTCCTACTCTACTGGGCATTACAGGGAACAGGCATTGAATTCTAGTAAATGCTCCCCCAATTTTTATTTTTTGCCTTACTGATGTGATTTGATCATTTTTTTTCTCTTTTAGGCTCATAACATGGTGAATTACATTTATCAATTTTCAAATGTTAAGTTAATCTTATATTCCTGGAATAAACCTCACTTGCTGTTTTCTATTTGGTTATTTTTGCTAAGAATTTTTGCAACTCTTCACGGGGAAATGTCGGTTCGTAATTTTCTTTATATAATATCTCTATCAGTTTGGGTGTCGGGGATAGGCTAGCCTTATAAAATGAGTTAAGAACTGTTGCCTCCTCCCCACTTTCTCAAAAGGTTTATATAGAACTGGTATTATTTCTTCCTTAAATGTCTGGTAGAATTCACTAGTGAAGCCACAGAATCCTACAGTGTTCTCTGCATGAAGGTTTTTTATTACAAATTAAATTTCTTTAATAGATACCGGACTATTTAGATTTTCGATTTCTTCTTTGTGTCAGTGTTGGTAACCTGTGTTTCTTGAGAACTTTGTCATTCCAGTACAGAATTTATTTCCATAAAATTGTCCATAACATCTCCTTTTAAACCTTGTAATGTCTGCAGGATCTATAGTAATGTCTCTTTTTTTCATTCCTTATATTGGCAAACTGTGTTTTCTCTCTCTTCTCCTTGATCATTCTTATTAGAGGTTTATCAAATTACCCTGAGCAATACGGTTCAGTTGGTTGGGAACCATCGACACAGCAAAGGGTCACTGGTTTATCCCCGGTTAGGGCACAGGCCTGGGTTGTGGGTTCAGTCTCTGGACAGGGCTCTTCCAAGAGGCAACAGATACACGTTTCCCTCTCTCCCTCCCTCCCTATCCTTCTCCCTAAAAATAAATTTAAAGAATCTTTTTAAAAAATTATGAATTTGATTCATAATCTTTTTAAAAAAGATTTTATCAAATGGCCAATTTTGATACCACTGATTTTTTTCCTTCCATTGACTTCTATACTTATTTCTACTGTTCCCTTGTTCTTTTTATTTAACGTGCTCTTCTCTTTCTGCCTCAAGGTAGGGACTTAGAGCAGTGACTTTACATCTTCCTCATTTTCTAACATGAATATTAAAGCTACACATTTCCCTCTAGAACTGCTCTCACTGCATCCTCCACATTTTAATACGCCTGATCTTTATTATCCTTCAGTTTGAAATACTTTAATTTCACTTGTGAGATTAATTAATTTCTTGTTTGATTCATGGATTACTTAGAAATGTATTGTTTAACTTCCAAGTACTTGAAGATTTTATAAGTATTTTATGGTTACTGACTTCTCATCTAATTCTATTGTGATCATGAAACATACTGTGGATCGTTTCAATTCTTTAATATTTACTGATCTTTGTTTTATGACCCAGTAGATGGTCTCTCCTGATGAATGTTCCACACATACTTGAAATAAATGTGTAGTCTGGAGTTGTTGGTCAAAGTGTTTTATAAACATCAATTAAGACAAGCTGATTGATTAGCACTGTTCAAATCCCTTTATGTCTTTATTGATTTTGTTTGTTTTATTAATTACTGACAGGGAACTATTAAAATCACCAATTATGCCTGTGTATCTACTTCTCCCTTGAGTCTGTTACCAATTGGCAAATCTCTATAAAAGGTAAAGGGGCACTCTTTGCACTATTCTGGCACTCTTTGCACTATTTGGTAAAGGGGCACTCTTTGCACTATTCTGGCACTCTTTGCACTATTTGGTAAAGGGGCACTCTTTGCACTATTCTGGCACTCTTTGCACTATTTGGTAAAGGGGTACTCTTTGCACTATTCTGGCACCTCTTCTGCAAGTTTAAACTAAATGAATAGGCGTCTTCCCTGTAAAGAAAACTAAAGCTGATGACCTCTAATCTGTGTCAGGTTAGCCCTGGCTGGTGTGGCTCAGTGGATTGATCACTGTCCTGCAGACCAAGAGGTCACTGGTTCTGATTCCTGGTCAGAGCACATGCCTGGGTTGTGGGCCAGGTCCCCGGGTGGGAGTGTAAGGGGGGCAATCAATCGATGTTTCTCCCTATCTTTCTCCCTCCTGTCCCTCCTCTCTAAAAATAAATAAAATCTTTTAAAAAATATGCTTTAAGTCACTAACATTAGCAATCCAGTATATTTTCCAACATTAAATCTAGTAGCATATTACTTACATTCTTCAGAACGGGAAAAGAGGAGTCTAATTAATTTAGACAATTTTTTCCAAAGTCCCCAAGAAAAGTCAGTACTGGGTACGTGAACCTTCATCCAAATTCCTTTGAAATCTGTCATTTTAAAAACTCCTAACCCCAGGGTTTTGCTTCCCCATTTAGAATGGGAACCGGTAAGTTTCTTCCTTTCTCTCTACGTGTCCTGTCTTCACGGTGATGCATACATGCACGTGCCTAGTACTATATGTACGAACACTGTGTTTTTTGGTTGTTTCTCCAACACCCATCAAATGATAAGTAACAGCCCCAACCCCTGCCAGGGGTTAACTTCAGAATCCTTGTGAAGTCTAACACCAGAACTCAAGGAATAAGAACTTCAGAGTTTTAGAGAAGCACGACTGCATCACCAAGGGTCCTTAGAGAAAGCACACGGAAGACAGGAAAAGCAGAGTTTACCCGCCGCTGCAGCGCCACGCATACCTGAAGAACCGGCTCTTCTCTGTGTCCATGGAGTGGCACTCCCGCTTGCTGCTACTGACCTCTGTCGTCTTCACTACATGGGTCCAGTGAATAGGGGCCTTACAGAAAAACACGCCCAGTCCTTTGGGCCGGGCCTGCAGCCGCCAAGAGGTGAGATGCAAAGGCACAGCAAAGGAGTCCCCGGGCATGACGGCGGGAAGCACCACGGGCTCTGCCACAGAAGGAGGTGTTAGCGCGCTCAGGCCAGGGCCTGCCGCCCAAAAGCGTGCCGACCTGACAGTAAAAGGAAGGCGGGCTACGCCAAGACTTACTGTCCGGAGCTGACGGGCTGTCCAGTCTCAGCTCCATTGGGGTCTCAAGTCTGTTCTTCACAATGAGGGCAGACCGGACAGTGATTACTTTCCGAGCGCTGCCTTCCATAGTCACCGCGAAGACCACCCGGACGGGTGGGAGGGAGGAGAACTGTGAGAAAGACACAGAAGTAAAAGAGCACAGCTGCAGTTTTACAAAAAACACATAAAAACACAACAATGCCAACCAGCATGCCGAAATCAGAGCATCTTATTATTACTATAGCTCTTTGGGGAAATTAGTCCAGTCAGCCCTAAGACCACTCAGCTTTAACAGGAATAAATATCCTGTAATAACACACTATCAGAAGAGTGAACTCTAAACATTCTGTAACAACAGTTATTCCACTCAGAAGTGACATCACGAAGTGTGTCACAAAGAAAAATCTGCCCCAGGCCTCTAGACACGTTGTAAAGAACTTCGCCTAAGATCGCTAACAAGCCCTCGAATCTCCAGACCTCTGCGATTTCCTAAAAAAGCATCTGCCGGAAGTTGTCCTTCGTGCACGGTGTTGCCGGGTCCCTATGCGCCAGCCTTTCCACAGGAGGTGGGCAAGACTTGCCATCGGCTCTGCCGGAGGGGGACGAAGGTCATCCGAAGCAACTGCAAGCCCAGAAACACTGAGGCAGGGCTTGGTAAAGCACTAAATGATTTACCTTCTGGGGTGTTTTCCTCCTGGACTAATATTAGAGTGAGGAAACATCCTCTGAACAGCAACAATGGGTTGGGCACTGTCCAAAACACACAAAAGCGAAAGGAAGCCTTCTGAGATTACGCCGTGTCTCTGTGAAATGCAGACGGCGAACAATAAAGAGCTGGCTACACGGTGTGCCGCTCACAGGAACAATAATAACCTTTTCCTACTGTCATAAAAACTGCTCTCTAGGCCCACATGCTATTCGCTGACATGCCTACAGAGAGAAACCAATCTTTGTACTTCAAAGAATTCCAAAAACAAACTTCTCTTTCTCCACAGCGTCTTTCTAAATCCCATTTAATAATCACTCTTTTGTAAACAGGACCCTGAGTCTCAGAAACTCAGCATAATGGAGGAAAATAATTTATCTTGGGTCTTGGGTCACGGCTACTACTCTCCTCTTCCACACGTTCGTTCACGCAGCCAACACAGATTTTGTGCCACAAAACTTTTTTTTTTTTAATGTATGAAACCCTAGCCACCAGGTAAGCCAAAGAAGTTTCCGAACTATTCTTCTTTGCAAGCGTGTCCAGAACATACTGACAGTGTTTTTTCACTGGAGAAACAAGCAACATCACATCGCAGCATTTCACACTGCCAACTCTTTCATTAAAGCAAACAGTATGTAAAAACCAACCCAGTCAGCAATAAAACCAAGAGCTCCATGTTCTGAGCCAAGACTTCCAGGAAGCCCCTGTGAAAAAGCGAACTATTTCTTTCTGGAGTGTCGTTAGAGGGGTACAGGCACAACTGCCACCTGAGGGTCCACTGACCCCGCGCAGCAAAGCGAGGTAGGGCCAAGGCCAATAACAATCGTTTCGAATCATGATCTTGACACCTCCAAGCTTAGCAGCAATTCCACATTTCAAAACATACTATCCCTAAGGGGGAAGAAATGATAAGCAAAAACCTAAGAATAGTTTTCTAGCGTCATCTTGTGATATTTCATCTGTCAAAGGAGGAAAAAAATCTTACTCTTTTTCATTCTTATTTACTTTCATGACCTATGGACAAACCTATGAAATACATATAGCCACATGAGGGTTAATTTATATTTTAACTTAGAAAAAAAAGCACTAGCCCCAAACCTTTGCTTTTTCTCTCCTTGCCTGTAATACTCAGTCCCACGCACCAAGTTAGGTGAAAATGTTTTCTGGCGAGTTCTTATCAAATGAAGGTAATCGTTAATGGAAAAGAAGGGGGACAAATTCCAATCACTTATACATCATAAAGTCCTCTGAGTGTTAAGAAATAAACGTCTACATGTGGACCAGGCGCAGTGGAAATGCTTAACAAACCCAGTGACACAGGAGAATCATACTCACGTAAACCTGGGGGTGAATGATGTTCGTTCTGCTGCCTGGGCTGCCGATCTAAGGAAGATTCCAAAAGTCAGAGAGTCAGCACAGACCTAAGATTACAGCCATCACCAAGTTCAATGACTATACAACTTGCTTGAAAGTGTGGTTGTAAATAAGCACCTCAGTAAAGTATGCTCTACTACCGAGAGAAAACATCTTATCTTAGAAGAGATGGGAAAAACAACACTCACTTTATAACTATTCCACGGATGCAAAACTTTTGCAGAGCACACTTCTACAACAGAAATGTATCTCTTGGAGGAATTAGTCCTTTCATTACTAGAAAGGAAATTAGGCAGAAAATTCATCTTGAAAGGAAGTGCCCTTTTCTAAGAAACACTAGAGGAACAGGGGAAAGAACGGCATTCCTCCATGAAGGAAACAAGCGCGGCAGAGGCCGCCGTCTCTGGCAGCTGCGCTTCCCCTCTCATCACTGGCCACCCAACAGCAAGTGCGGGCAGCCCACGGAGTGTGGCTGAGTCCTCGGCAACAGCACCCACGGCAGATGCACCAGTGGGAGGCTGGCCCCCACCTGCCCATTCTAGTCAGGGACTCGATCCGCATCATCCCAGCTGGCCCACCTCCCCCGAGAACTGCAGGCTGGGGTGAAGTTCGGGCCAGGGTGAGCGGGAACATGTGTGATCAGAAGGTAAACAACAGAGGGTACCTGGCTTTCTGCCAGAGAGGAGAAGTCGGAGAGAAGGAGCTAGAAGGATCAAGGAGCAGCATTATACGAAATTCAAAGACAGTGCACGCAGGAAGCGTAACAGTGTGTGAAGTACAGCCAACACGTGTCAGGCAGACCAGCGAACTGCCAGGTAGGCCAGCTGAGGAAGAAACAGCTCTGCACAGGTAACGTGTTAAAGCCAATTCTAGACCTTGAATTTTTACTGAAATTATCTACACACTGGTTACCAATGCCTACAATGGCTTGATACAATCTCACGTCTTCTTCCTAGAACTAGCGGAAATAAAGAACAAGAAAACCTCAGCACAGCAAGGCCTCCACAGGCTGTGCTGAGTGCCTGGCTGTAAGGGGGTGTGGTCGGGGCACAGTCTACGCCCATCCCCTCGCCACACACCGTAGAGGACGAGGAATTCTTATCTGGTGCGGCGTATCGGAAAAAGGTCCCCACTCTGTCCACAGACACGGGGCTCACTTGCTCCCAGCCATTCACTCTCACTTGCAGCTGGTGAATCCGAAGGTCATGGGTGTGTCTGCAGCAGAACACAGAGAAAGACATTAAGCACAGCCTTATAAAGGAAAGAAAACTAGAAGCAAAGACTCCAATCTGATTTACTATATAATGCCATAAAAACCCAGCTGGCCAAGCCTTCTAGTGATTACCTGGTGCGAGGAAAATCAAGAGAATATATTTACTGGGTTTCACACTAAAAACTGCGGGATCTGTAGAGCGTGAGCAAGAGCAGCACATGCCCTCGAACCCTGTACACTCGCCCAGGGCTCTCCCCACCAACCCCCCCCAACTTTTATGAAATAGTGCCGTTGGCCAGCTAAAACCAGTTCAGTAGGGCAGTCAAAACGCTCTACTAGCAATCTGATCGTACAGTCTTCCTCTGGGAAACACCCGAAACATTTTCTTCCCGGCCCTTTTGCGGAAGCCGTGCTTCTCTCAGAACCACAGTCGGCCCTGGCTCGGTCCCCACGGCTGCAGACAGGTTACGAGAGACGGCGCCCTCAGCGTTTCAGAGCTGAGGCGCTTGGCAGAAAGTGAAGCAGAAAGCAGTGGGCAGAACAGGAGGAACGGGAGGAAATTGCACATTTAATTCCATTTTAGATTTTGCCTAATTCAAGCCAGAAGCCTGAAATGGGGAACTGGATTTGAGGTTGACAGGAAGGAGCAAGGGAGGGAGTGGGGCAGGCAGGGAGCGGGATACAGTGTGCTAAAGGGGAAAAGCCAGAAAAGGCATTTATTTTGATGAATTCAAGAAGAACAGTGGGACCTGAAATGGGTAACAAAACATAGGATCTAAAACGGAAATGACAAAGAGGTCATGCAGAGGCAGTGCTTATTAAGAAGCACAGCAAACAGTTGTACTTCGGGTATGACAGAGGCAGTGCCATGAGCACAGCTGACGGCTCTCTGATTAGCTCCTCCAGGAACTGTGTGGGACAGGACAACGCTCACCACTCATCCCCGGACATTCTAACATGGCTTCCAGGTACATGCACCCAGAGCAGTGATTTTTTTAAACCACATTTTTCCTGTACCATCACCGGGGGCCCACAAGTTCAGAAGGTCTGCCACGAGGGAGGAAAGCGTGCTGGCAGAAAGCTGCGCGGAGGGAAGAAGCGTTCATTGCAGGAGCGGGTCTGCACACGCAGACTTACGGCGCCGTGAAAGCAGCAGGCCGAAGCCAACTCCTCCACTGCGGCTCAGCCTGAAAGCAGACCGAGGCTCAAACGCTAACACCTTACTTAACCTCTCCACCAGACAGCCCTTCCGCTCAAAAACGTTTGCAAAACAAGAGCACTTTATCAGGTATTCCGTGACCTCTCAGCAAGCAGCCATACCTTCTCTTGCATCTCTCCTCGGTCCTTGGCTGATTATGTCAGGAGCGAGTGCCGAGGGGCTCTCGCCTTCTTTAGAATCACTTTAGCTTATCATTACGGTTCCGCTTTCTGAAAACATCTGCTTGCTAAAAGTGCTATGTGGCTCCCATGTATCTTAAAAGTTGAAATCAACATTCTTTAAAGCCCTTTTCAGAATACCATGTCACCAGCGCATCGAAAACCAGGCCGGAGGCCATGCATGTATTTGAGTGTTATGCCCTCTCTGTGCTTCAACCAAATTATGTGACACACACATGTCCAATAAAGCAATAACTAATGGGAAATGAAATATATTTCCAAGATAGCAAGATAGCCATCGTATTTTTTTACATTGTATTTCTTTTTTCCCATGGCCATTTAGTACCCTTATACCCCCGATAGTCATTATACTTTTTTAAAGAAAATGCTGATTTTCAAAATATCTTTTAAACATAAATCATTACAATCTTTAATAAGGTAAAAAGACAAAACATTTAAGACGATCATATCATATATGAGGAAAAGAATGGACCACACTTTACCTATGTCTTAACTTCCCACGTGCTTCAAATTCAAAGGGAATCTCTTCGCCTGTGAGGACTTCCCGCCATTCACTAACATTGTGAGCATCACCGAGAAAGGCTCCGTTCTCTTCCGGGACGACCCCTGGGCTCCCGCTGTGAGACAGTGCGGCCCTGGAACCAGATTAGACAGTGCAGCTTGCCCCCCTCTCTCTCCAGCTCCCCCCCACACAGAGCTCGGTGCTGGGAGCAGAAAGCCTCCTGGAACTTGATTCGAAGCAGTAAGGCCGCATGACCTGGCTCCCACAGATGATCTCAAAGGTCTCAAAGGTCCGTAATGAAAGTCATCTCCACCATCTATCACAGCCTACCTGACACTCAGCTGAGAGCGGTCACTACCCACTCACCTGCCCCTGAGCACTGAGCCTGTTACACAGGGCGCTATGTAAACTGAGTCATGACTTTGAAAGGCAGTATTATGTAACTGTAAGCACTTAAGAGACCTAAACTTTTTAAAAAACAAACAAACCAGAAAGTCTCCTGTAAAGCATGATCACACTTAGTGGAAGAAAAATGTGGTTTCCAATCAGTTGATTCTGTTACTTGTTTCATGTTCCCATTACCTAGCCTGGATGTCAGCAGGCAGAAGGCACTCCGTCGGCTTAGGGAAACTCTTACTTGTTCTCCAGACTCCGCCCAATGCCATCTGGACTAAAGTGTGTTTAAGGTTTGAAAGCCAATTCTTATGGAGGATAAAGGGAAGAAAACGGGAGGTGTTTCAGAGCAGCCTCAGAAGAAAAATGTAAAACGTTTGGTTTAATAACCACATACAGCTTCCTTGAAGGGGCGTGGGGACTGAGGAGAGAACACGAAATGACCTTCTCTCTTACGTCCCACTCACACCCTTTATCTGCCTGACCCTGACTTTAAACATGATGCCTACCGGGATCAGCATCATAATTTGGGTATTTCAGACCCAGGACCTACTTCTCTGACTACAGACTCCACAGAGAGCCAGGCAGCAAGTTCCTGATTCAAATACAATCCAAGAGCCTCGAGAAGGCGCCCACCAGGCTGGTACCCAGGAGCCTTTGGTGGCAGAGGTGGCTCAGGGTGACAGGTCACGTGCTCCTTACCTGGTGGGGGTGGTGGTCAGCGTGGCGAACCACAAAGTGCAGCCCGTGTGATTCCTCAGGGCAAAAGGGACGAAAGGCTGCCTGCGCTTCGGAGTTTTCACCTCTGCTGTGAACAGACAGACAGCAGCCATTAGCATCGCCTCCATCTCTGTGGAAGAGACACCTCCCCCAGCCACCCCATCCCCCCACCCTGCCCCGAGACAGTACTCGAAATGGTCTCTCGGCAAAGGGGCTGAAGAAGGGGGAAGAGAGAAGGAACTGCCACCGCTGAGCCCATGTGGCGGATGAAATCCCCAGGGACTCTGTTGCCCGCTGCAGGACGCCTTGGTCCCCCCGACAGCTGGCTGTGACGTGTGGCTGCCCCAGCCCCCAATTCTCCCACAACCCCTGCGGGCCCCATCTCGGCAGAGGGCGTGGGGAACTAACTTGGCTGGAACTGAGAGAGGGAGAAAGAGAAGTGGATCCCCGCTACTCCGAGGAAATACACTGTAAGTAACCCAAACTTAGCAAGACAGATCACACCTACTTCATTAAACTTGGTCCAAACCACCTGCACGTTAACAAAGCCTCCCGCTCTGTAATGCAGTCACGTTACTCCTATGATGATGAAAGAAAAACACCTTTCCTATTCTCTTATACTAATCATTGGGGGTTTCTTCTCCCTGGAAGATCGGAAGTGTACTGCCCTAAAGGCTTTAAAATGAAACGTTTAGCTCATTAGTCGACATGGGTATCACCACCGTCTACCATAGGGTAGGTACTAGGGAGACTACAAAAGGCGCATAAGCTACAGTTTCTTTTCACAAAATAGCTTCTAATCAGAGAAACTGAAAAGAAACACTGATAAACACAAGACTGTAAGTAACCAAATTCTAGAAAGACAATTGGCCTGACAATGAACACTATAACAAATCAGAGAAGTGAGAGACCACATGGCCAGAAAGAGCCGAGAGGCGGACCGGCGGCCGACAGCCTGCCCTGCCGTGGTCTGGTGCTGCACAGAGGCTGCCAAAGGAGGGACGTGGGCTCCTCCAGCCCAGGGCCTGAGTCTCCTCTGCGGCCACATGAAGAAAGGAGGAAGGGCAGCAGGAACACAAAGGCCGCATGCTCACGTTACTCGCACACTGGCAACCAAAGAGGGCACAGCCCTGTCTCCTAGGTGTCTCGCATTAAAGCATAGACAGCCTGAGTGAGACCAGCACCCAAATGGTCTGCAGCTGTGCAGAAAATGACATCTGGAGGTGACTGCGACTGCTGACTGGGACGCTACAGCAAAATGAAACTCATCTCCCAGGCCCACAAGCTCCCTGCCGGCAAAACAAGAAGGGAGACTGCACAGCCCTGCCTCTGCCACCTCCCGGGTGAGGCTCGGGGTGATGTCACAGGTCAGTCATCAGCGCTGCCTTCGTTTTTCCTTTGTTTTTTTTACACGCCCAAGTTAACTTTTTTTAACTCCACTTTTTTACTGTATTGTTTTCCATGATCATTTAGCCCTCTTATGCCCCACTCCCACCCCGCAATCACCACGCTGCTGTCCGTGTCCATGAGTCCTTCCTCCTTTTCACTGGACCCCGCCGTACCCTAACCCCGTCCCCACTAGCTGTCAGCCTGTTCTATCTGCGAGTCTGTCTCTATTTTGGTTGTTAGTTCAGTTTGTTCATTAGATTCCACATACGAGTGAAATCACACGGTACTTGTCCTTCTCTGACTGGCTTATTTCACTTAGCGTAATGTTCTCCAGGTCCACCCTTACTGTCCCACAGGGCAACATTTTCTTCTTTGTTATGGCCCAGGGGTATTCCATTGTGTGAGTGTGCTCACTTCAGCAGCACACATGCAAAAACGGAAACAATACGGAGAAGATTGGCGTGGTGCTGCGCTAGGGTGACACACAAATGTGTGAAGCGTTCCGTATTTTGGTGCTCACGGGGCTGCCTTTAAAAAGTAAGTACTTCCCTTTCTAGCCTCTGAGGTTTTCAGCACTTAGTACTAGAAACACTGCAACACAAGCAATTTCAGGTCAAGGCAAGTTCTGCTTTGATAACAACATGCCAAATAAAGGAGTAGTCCACAGCCTGTTCCCACAATTCCATGGTTAGTCTTTAGTGACGCCCCCAAATTCTTCTAATGACAATCTCTGCTTACAACATACCCATTTCTCCTCCCAATGGCCTCACTTAGTTCCCAAGGTTTCCTTTAAAACAAACACTAATAACGTTCCTCCAGTAGAAAATTACGGAGTAGCTGTGAGGCTGCTGACAAGAGCAGAGGGGGAGTAAAAAGTTTAAGAGCTGTCTGCTGGGTAAACAGCACTTACTGTGGCACCTTGAAAGGCACCTCCGCTCAGGGAGCGCCTGAGTGAGCGGCTTTATTGCAGGAGATAAAGGCCCCGGAGGACAAGAAGCCAGCTGTGCTTTCATATCCCGCTGTGAGCCAGACTGTAAGTTTCCATTTGCAAATTAGATTTAAAAAGAACAGGTGGCAAATGGCTTTGATCACCGTGTAAGGCAGAATAAAGTGCTAGGAATCCATATAAAGATGTTCACGAGTATATTACTCTGGAATTAAATGGCCTGGGAAGGCGCACAGCTTAGGTCCCCGAGCTGCTTGTTTTGATTACACATACCAGCGGGGACTTTGGCGACCGACTTCTCTGACAATAAAAATACATAGAGTGCTCACCAAGTCCAACGCCAGCGCCAGGGGACAAATCTGACATCTCCTGTGCTGGGGTCCGAATCAACTATGGATTTGCCACTGGCAGAGCACCAGAAACCAAATTCCCAAGTCCATCAAAGAGAACAGTGTTCCCTGGTGACCTCAGAAAATCTGTCCCCAGAGACCAGACCTAATTTCTCCATGGGCTCAGAGAACCTGAAGCTCCTCACGTCCAGCTTCAGCTTCCAATGGCTGCAGCAGAGGAAATCTCTACCCCTTTGGACTTGTTTCACAGAACAATTTGGCCATTATACACAGTGTAGGTTTTCATGCTACATAAGCAGCCCACTCCGTCCAAAAGGACTTGCTTTGTAAATCATAAGTAGATGAGCGTCCCAGGCCTGCTACTAGCTAGTCACGTGAAGGAAGGCCAACCACTGGGCTCTCTGTGGTTCTCTGTCCTCGTCAGCTATACAGCAGTAACACTCTGCTTAGCCTGAAAGATTAAACATCAGACCCAGAAAAGCTGAGGCTATAAATCCATGAATAAATGGAGATTTGATCATGGGCTTCCTTTGGGAGCCATCCCCTACACATCCACCTCAGTAAAACCTTCCAGGAAAACCCCCCACAGTGCTGTCTGGTGTCATCATGTCCCTGTTCTGAACTCCTGTAGAGGAAGCTGAAATGGCCTTTTTCTAAACCAAAGATGTCACAGCCTGGGCAGGACCTGTTGTTAGCCATGTCCACTGAGAGTGCTGTCCTGCAGAGCCCTGCCTCAGCAGTCGCATGTCTGCTGAGAGTGCTGCAAACACACTGCGAGTGCTGCTCGGTGGAGGCTGGTGTTCTTCCACTGACTTGCTTTTCAGTGTGAGAAATCACCTACCTGGCGCTGGGCATGTCTGCATCACACACTAGAGTTGATTCCATTTCTACCCAAGGTTAAGGTAAATGCAGGGCATAGCATACGAATCGGCACACCACTGCCTTCTGATAGAAAGTGTCACTCTGTTCATTAGTTGGAAATTTTCCTGCTACTAAACAAAGTGCTCAGAACCAGGTACACTCCCCGTTCAGCTCCCATTCACAGAAAATGGATGTACAAGGCGGTTCTTCAAATAGGAAAATAAAGCAAGCCCTCGCTTGGCTGTACCGTACCTCGAGCATAGATCTGGTGCTCTAGGTTAGTCAGACTGGCTGTACTCCTAGTTCTAAGGTAGACCAGGGGGAGGCCTGGTAGACAGGAGAGACAAAGTTAGAGAGTGAGAACAAACAGTGAGGAAGACCACGCGCCCCCAAAGCAGAAGCACAAGCAGAGCCCATTACGGAAACAGCAGGCATCATGCGGTAGCAGCATCATTCCCCCTCAGTGACGACTAAAAGCTAAGGAGGCGCCTGACGAGGTGAGCGGGGCCGTTTTCCCGCTGCCTTTTTAATTGCAGAGGCAGTATCGAAGAAGCGTGCTCCTTTTTTCTCGACTGGGGAGAGAAAATGTATTCAACATTCTTTTGAACAGAATGACAAGCCTTTTGAGGATTTTTCATTTAAAGCAGGAATGTTCTCAGACATCACAGGAAAGTCACCAACACCAGGGAGTACAGATCTGAGTGGGAGCTGCTCCGTCCCCCACAGAAATGCAGCAGCAGCAGCAGCAGAATGCCGATCCCTCGGGGGTCTCAAAAACTCCAGGGGAAGAGTCCGCCTGTGTTCCCATTTTAATGTCGTTACTAAGGAGTTATCTCATAGCACAGTTACATTATCAATTAAACATGGAAGTTTTTAGAATATTTCTATTTCCAAACCATGTCCTTGGGATACAGAACTAATAGGTTCAGTAAGGTGCCCTGCCATCCAGATTTGCTGCGGAGTCTCAGCCCTTACTGAACAAAGCCTACAATTACGTCAAAAACAAAGCTGTTATTTTCTCCCCATGCTAAAGAAATAGTAAGAAATCGGCAGCTCCCTTAGGCTGAATTTCATATTAAGAATCTCTATTCCAAGAGCTCCCACTGAAGCTGCCCTGAATAAAATGTACAAATTGGGTGTGTGTGTGTGGAGGGGGGCAGGAGGGGGAGGTGACTAGATATTCATGAATAAGACCTGAGTGTCTGGGGTCAGTTCAACAACTGACTTTCAAAACAAATGCCCAACAATTATTTCAGTAGGTCTCTTAAAAGAATACAATCCCAGCTGACTTACTACTACCCGGGAACTTCTAATAAGAAAAGAGGTTTGGAAATTTAGATATATTCAGTTATGTCTAACTAAAAGGAAATATTACACCTTTATATGCTTAAGTAACTACAAAAATCTAAGTAAATAAAACCAGCTTTAATTTAGCAGAGGCATTTAACATAAGGAAGGCAGCTAATTAACTTTAAAGGAAGAGGAGAACTTTTTTTCTCAAGGGCAGGGGAGGAAGGAGAGGGAGGAAAGAAACCCCGTCCTTAGCATCCTGGTGATGGGGCCTCCCTAAGTGTCTGCCCCACCCCTGGATGTAAGATCCCCTTGTATAAATGCTTTTAAAAACACACACTCCCTGGGACACATAACATATTACAAAGATTATTTAGTCTTCTGGGTGGAATTTATGTTACATTCTCTTGACACACAAATTGGGAAGGTTAGAGGAGGAGCCAAAATTGAAGCTGATGATATCTGAAAAGCCCTGGTTCCTAAGCAATGACCTTGGGACTGAAAGCCACATCCTGGGAGGACAGAGAGCAAGCGCAGCTGACATTTCCTGTCCCTCCTTCTAGAAGTACAAGGCAAAGAGAAAGTCCGTTTGTACACGCTGAGGAGAGACGAGCCCATTCAAATACTTCATACATTATGAAAATCCATCTTCCCGTGCCACGTTTGCAGACCAGATGGAATAGTTAAGTATTCACGAGCTATGTGAAGTCCAGCCAAGACTCCCCGAAGAAACCACACTGAAAGGGCTGGGGCTGAGCTGCATTTGAATGACAATGGCTTGTGGAACAACTAAGAACCGTGCAGTTGGCCATCACCAACTCCCCAGCTCTGAGGAAATCAGAGCCCCACAGTGAAGCATTAAATAAGGAAAGAAAACATCGTTAACAGAGAACAAACTGACTCCTCTTTCTTCCAGAGGCTGGGTATTCAATTCGTCTATACTTTGTGAAGAATACAGGCCCCCCCAACAAGCCTCTCCACACGGGATATTCTGCCCCGCCTCTCTTCAAGCATATACGTCCAATCTTTAGCTTTAGAAGACTGAAAAGATCTTAAAAATCCAGTCCAAAAGGCCAATCCACAGGAACGTCTGGCCAAGTACAACACAGACTGAGTGACGGCTGACCTCAGTGCACATTCAGGCGCACCGGTTCACGTGCAAAGTTACCAGGGTTTAGGGACTGCATCGCGCAAATCCTCTCTCTCCCACAAAGGTGAAGCTGGAGCTGAGTATTCTGTGCCAGAAAAATGTATCGCATAGAGACTAAAACAGAACTATGGAAGATTGTCAGAATCTCCTGTTGGGCTTTCCACAGAAAACAATTTTTGATTTTTCAATGAAATAGCGCTCTGTAGGTCGACAGCAATTTAGTTAGACATTTGTAGAGAAAAATCTTACTTTGTCCAAAGCATGGAGGGTCCACTGACGAGCCCATCCAGTCTTCTGACAGGGCCGAGTCCATCTCCTTGTCCTGCTTGCAGTAATCCGCCATCCATGATTCCTTAGTACTCAAATACTGGTCTAGAAAAAATTCCCCCAGAGACAGTAAGAACAGAAGTACAAAATGTTGAAGGTTCAAGCCAGATAATGCCAAATCAGCAAAACAAACTGTTACTGAATGCCTCGACACCTGCTAGGCACGGTGCCCCGTTCCGTGCAAGTCTGCCCACTGGAGAACCTCACACTCCTCTGGAAGAAACTCATGCTAACAAAACGACCCTTACCCCCAGAACGGTACCACAATGTGAGAGGAGCTAAAACCAGGACAAAAATGAAATTCACGGGAGCACAGAACGGGGGAAGATTTATGTTGCTCTGGCAGAAATGGGGAAGGACGCATGGGAATCTGAGTAGGGGAGCCTTTGTCGTGGGCCTTGAAGAGTGAGCAGAGATTACAATTTGCCAGTGGGGTCAGGGACATGGGCAGAGACAACAGCATGTGCAAAGACTTCAAGACATGACAGTACCTGACACATTCAGGGAACATTAAATACTTTGGTGTGACTTTGGCACAACATATTGGAGTAAGGACCTAGCAAAGATGTGCACCAAAGGGAAGGGCTTGGTGTATGCAGAGAGTGGAATCCCATGCTAAGAGTACAGGGTTTAGAGACAAAAAGACCAATCTGGAGGCTGCTAAAGGATGATCAAATTCAAGCAGCTGAAATCCAGCTGACGATTCTCCAGCCTGGTTTTACTCGTTTCACAGGAGAATTACAAGGAGGAGAGCAGGTTAACAAAACAATTACAATATACCACACCCAGATAAAGACGTTGTTTTTTTTTTTTTTAAGAGGAGAGAAACATCAATGCGTGGTTGAATCTCAAGCGCCCCCTACTGGGGACCTGGCCTGCAACCCAAGCCTGTGCCCTGACTGGGAATTGAACCGGCAGCTACATTTTAGTTCACAGGCCGGCACTCAATCCACTGAGCCACATCAGCCAGGAAAGGATAAAGGCATTTTATACTAATTAAGGTATTATACTTTTTAGAACAAGAACTATTCGTTTCTGGTTTTCGGTTCCAATATTTGGCTACATAAGTGAGATTTATGTAAACACTAAGCAGTCACAGCAATGTTTCTGGGTTTTAGCAGAGTATTAGGAATAAGGAAGTGAAAATTTTAAATAAACAGCTTTACCACGGACAAGAATGTCTTTTGGAAGATATTTTTAAATAAACAGATTCTCATCTGAAATACCAGTGAACTTTTTTGTTTGAGGTAAGCTCCCTTGTTCACTGTAGCTTTTCAAAGACTGTCCCACACTTTATCTCAGCCTCCAGATAAAAAGATTATATAAGAAATAACATGGGAATCAAAATAATATAGTATAGAAGGATCATGAGACCACTTTACTATTACACAGGTAATACTAACATCCAGGCAAATCAATGATTGAAATCTGATCATGTAAAACAACAGTCTTAAAATTCAGAAATCAATACACAGATGGTCTTATTTCACTACACATTCTCTCCACGATACTGACATGGAATAAGCCAATGGACACTCTGAGAGCTTCAATCCAATACACACACTGAGGAAAATTCACAGATTAGCAGCTGCATGTGTTATCACTCAGAGATAACTACGATATCACCAAAATCGGATCGTCAGACCGGTAAGTGAGTGTAAGTTGTAAGATAATGTTACTCTCAGGTGATCTAAACACAGGCGTACAGTGGTTCGACTCACTACACCGAGTCCAGGAATGCACATTTCCATGCTGTCAAAGAAACTTTCAGAACATACATCACTGGCTCGGCAGCCCTTTAACAGAATGATTTTTTCGAGTTAGAGCAACATAATAATAGATGGGAAACAGTCTTATCCTGCTACAAAGACAAGGTAAAAGTTACACCTTTAAAGAATGAAGCAGTGAACTGCCTGAGAGAAGTGAATCTAAAGCCACTTCTAAACCCAGTGACCAGGCATGACGGGGAGGAAGTACACCACGGACACTGTGTCTCCCAAGCAGTCTAAGCTCTGTTGGACTGCTGATAGCATTAATTTGGGGTGCCAACTCTGGAATTTGGGGTTCTTCTCAAGCAGGCTGAGAAGAATCATGAGGCTAGCTTAGGGTTTTTCAGGAAAGCAGCCATGACACGTAAGTGATGTCTTATATGGGCCCCAGTATTTCCCAAACCAGGATTAACAGTCTTCCAGCCAAGGCACTCCTGTACAGAAACGGATCCGTCTTCCAAAGACAACTTCCCACTCACCGATGAGTACCGAAGTGATGTTGATGTCCAAACGGGTTTTGGCCTTGGCCTCCAGTTTCAGTCGAGGAGGATGGAGACGGCTAGCTGCCTGTTGTTGCCAGGACACAGTGCAGGGCCAGGGCTCAATAAATGGCTCCCAGCCTACAAGAACACAGGAAATAAGACATCTGTTCAGCAGACATCAAGCATTTGTAAGGGAACACTGTTCACAAATGCTCAGCAAGGACAAACTATAGCTTAACAGCTTTCTACCTCCAATTTGCTTTCACAAGGAAAGCACCACCTTTAGCTACAGGTCACCCTACAGGTGTCTGTGCTATGGAGGGGATGTAAGTAGAAAAGCCCACCTGTGCCTCTGACCATGGTCTCCCAGGGGTGGGAGGAGATGAGCCCACTTCTCTTAAAGAGCAGGCACAACCTGGTTTTGATCCTCTCAAGATGAAAAAGGAGTCTCAGACTCAGAATGGAAAAATAGTATCAGTGGCTGAAGTACCTATTAAACTTGATTCCCCTGCTTACATCACAAATCCACTGGTTAAATAAATAGATATACTTGGAAATTCATTAGGTTTTTCAAATTTTTAAGCTTAAAATGTCATATGCATAAAAGGCATATAAACAACACATATATGTAGTTTAAAGACTAAAATCACTGCAGAACTCTTGTACCCTTGATTCAGCTTCAAGAACTAGAAAATCACAAGTGCCTTTGAGGCCCAAGCCACACTCCCCCTTCCTGCCAACCCTCTCCCAGCTGAGGCCTGGTAACCAGGGGCTTGAATTTCTAATCACTTCCTTTCTCTTCTTTATAGTTTTAACACACATGTATGCAGTTCTTAAGAACATATTGATTAGTTTGTTCTGTTGGGGATCTTTACATAAATAGAATCCAACTGCATGTATTCTTTTATAAGTTTCTATTTTTCTCAACAACATATATTTGAAATTCACTCATATTGATGCCTTGCATCTGTGATACAGTTGATTTCACCACTGAATTGCGATTCATTTAGGAATATGCTATAACCTATCCATCCTCCTACTGAGAGACTGTCGAGGACTCCAGTTCCATGGCTATGTGGAAGAACACCACCACAAGCCGATCTGTGTCCATTGCCTGGGGCGTACAAGCAAGAGATTCCCCGAGCACGGGCCGGGAAGAGGCGTACTCCTGGGCTGTCAAGTATGCTTATGCTCAACTTCGCTAGGTCGTGTCATATTATTTTCCAAAGCAGTTGTACCAATTTACAATTCTAACAGCGGGAAATAAGAGTTCTATGGCTCATATAGTCACTGATACTTAATAATGTCATATTTAATTTTTGCTACTATGCTGGGTGAGAAAAATCGTATCTCAACGTGATATTTTTCAAGACCAGTAAATTTTAACAGTTTTCATAAACAATCAGCCATGTTTGAGCTGATTTACGAATGCATCCAATCTAACATGCAGCATAAAATAGGTGTGTTAACACTTAGTCAACTGACTGTGTTCCTATCCTACAACTTCAAAAGGCAGATACATTTGCTGAGAATATAAATAAATGATTCTCAGAAAAACAGCTACCATCTGCCCTGTAAGAGTTTCTCTTACATAGCAAGACTTGGGCCATCATACTCAAGTTAAACATTTTGAACAAGGAGAACACAGGACTGCTACCTCTGCATGAATCCAGAACAGAAAGGGAAAACTGGGACTGACATAAGAAACTAAACGAGACGCACCCTAGAACAATCGGCAGCGGCACAACAAACTGAGGCTAGGTTTTCCACTGAAAGGGGAACAACTGCTCGTCTAAACTCAGATCACGCCGCACTGCTTTGCTCACTGTGTCCACAGCCACCGCACTGCTTTGCTCACTGTGTCCACAGCCACCAAGACCGCTCTGAAAGCAGAGGACTTCACAGCTCAAGCTGCTCCGCCCTGGCGCAGACGGCTCCCGAAGGCCAATCTGTGTGAGCCCTCACCTTGGAGAGCCAGTGCAAGGAGAGAAGCCTGAAAACGCCTTGCAGCATGTGCAGATGTTTGGTCTCTGGAAGAATAGCTTGCTCTGATTAACTGTGTTTTACTTTAGGGAGTAGGTATGGCAGATTATACATTATCACTGACTCAGTACTCTTCTGATAAAACAAACAAGTCCAGTAGGGAGTGAGAAGACTTGAAATTTAAAATGATTAGGGCCATCAATCTCCCTGGAAATGCAGCTACTATCAGAGCCAGCCAAATGACCCTTCGCCATGGAGCAATTTCGTGTTCGAGAATAAGCCAAACTTCAGGATCAAAAAGAATTAACTATCAAATGTCTTTTTAAATAATTCAGTTTAAACACATCAGATATGTTTTTAGAAAAAAGGGAAAACCTCTGTCTTTTGTGCTTATGTAGTCACTTGTTTTTAATCTTTCCTTGCCCTGCCCCACCCCCACTCCCTCATGTAAAATTTATGTAGAAATAGGCCCAGGCAAATATTTGTGTTCTTTTTTAAATCCCGCAATAACACACACTTAAACTGACCTGACAGAGCACGGTTATAATAATCTCCAGAAAGGGTGAAGTGGGCGTAGCCTTCAGGGCTAGTTCTTATGTGCTGAAGAAAATTCAGACCTGCAACGAAACCAAATCTTACCGTGGCGCTGGGCAGGAGCAACCAAAACTCTCTTTTACAGACAAAGCCCATTACAGAGATGTCACTTACAGCTAAGGCTGATGATCTCATAGGAAAGCACACAAAAATTTGGTATGTTCTTCATCATGGATTTCTTTGCATGATTTCCGATTTTTTAAATATTGCATTAAAAATATTACTTCTCTTAATTACTGAGTTTTGGGACATCCCTTTAAATGTCATGACCAAGGCAAATGCCTCCCTGTCTCTCCCCCCAGCCCAGCACCAGCACCCAGATGTATCTGAAGCCTGTGGGAACATAAAAAACATATTTCTACCTGAGTATCTTAAAAAAAGATACAGTGATAAGAATAGTCATAGGACTATTTAAACAGTCCTATGATAAACAATAGCTCAAATTTTTAAGATCACCAGAGAAAAATAAGAAATAATGGTTCTGGGCCCTGGCTGGTGTAGCTCAGTGGATTGAGCACGGGCCTGCGAACCAAACAACCGCGGTTCGATTCCCAGTCAGGGCACGTGCCTGGGTTGCAGGTCAGTTCCCGGCAGGGGATGCACGAGAGGCAACCATACATTGATATTTCTCGCCCTCTCTCCTTCCCTTCCCCTCTAAAGATAAATAAATAAAATTAAAAAAAAAAAAGAAATAATGGTTCTCTGCAGAAAAATACTCATGGGAACAGTCCAAATCCCAGTTGCTAGTTTTAATGACGTGGCCCTTATAGCGCCCAGAAGCACAGGGAAAGGAAAAGCTCTCCAAAGAGGAAAAGTCGAATTAAATCCCTAGAACCAATTTTCCTCGAAGGGAATAGAGGCTAGCACAATGCAAACAATGGAAACAGAAAGTAAACACGGCAGGGAGCTGCTCCTGTACTCTGCGCAGCAGGCTCAGGGACCAGGCTTACCGTGGTGAGACTCAGGCCAACGCTCTTCTGCCCTGGTCCCCGGCCAACTGCGGAGGCCTCTGGGGCAGTGGCTTCCCCTCCTCCCTGCCCACGGAGGACACTCTCAGGTAAGCATCTTAATAAGACTGGGCTTTTTATTTCCAAAAGATACACAGAGCAGAAGCATTCTTTTCTGCGCTTCCGTTTTAAATGCCTTTAGTAACACTACAATCACCACAATATTCAGATACATAAGAAGAGAATCAAGATGGAGAGACCAGGAATTATTTAGCTGGAGCTGTTAATATAACAGAAACTTTGTCCAGGACAATTTTGATTATTCCTCAGCTACAGGCGGAAGGCCACACATGGCAAATAAATACACATTTCTTTAAAATACAAATAATGAAAAACTATGTAAAACCACTATCTAAATATTCACCCATCCTACTAAGTAGAGGGGAGCATGAATAACACAAAATGGCCCCAAATAACTCAGCCATCACTGAAAGTCGGGCAAACACTCACGGGAAAAGGTGAGCTCGGCGAGAGGGACGTCACAATCCATGCAGTCATCGATGAAACAGATGCACACGCTCTCAGCTTTAATCTCCACGCCCGAGACCAGCTGAGCTGGCACCATCCCCTGGCTCTCTCGGCTCTTAGAGGCCAGGGAGAGAGACTTCAGAGGTTCAGCATTCTTAAACAACCAAGTTGCTGCCTTTTTCAATTGGCCTTCAAAGAAAGTAAAAGGTGATCAGTTCAACCAGTTCCCACAGCTACTCAAGCAACTCACAGAGGAGCAGAGAAAGTGTACAGGGCCCTACTAGACAGCCCACGAGAACCTTGATCCAGATGTATTCTTAGACACACAAAAAAGGGAAAATAGCATAATAAGAGGAATTCTGCTATGAAGCAAATAACAAGACCCTCTTTGTGGCGCGCCTTCCACTCAATTTAATACACCTTTTATGTTCTGGCTCAAAATGCCTCCAGAAGGCCGTCCTCCCTCTACTGTGACACCCACTGAAGGAGGGGAGAGAAAAAGAGAACCCAAAGGGTGCCACTGGGTTCTGAAGCACTTACTCTCCACTATGTCATTTCTCATATACTGATACGCAGCTTTGTAACTATGCTCAAAGGCCTGTCTTTGCACACACTTTGTCTTCTCAACCTATCACAAACTCCTGGAGAACAGATGGCAGTGAGAATTGCACGTGTGTGCCATACAACTTGTAAATAACAGCTCCCTGAACACAGCCAGATTGCTAAAGCTAGAAAAGGGAGGGAAGGACGGGAAGGGAAGGGAAAAGGAAAGGAGAGAAAAGAGAAGAGCAATGTGAACCCCACACTTAAAATTACCAGAGGCCAGTGCATGAACAGTGGGAAGTGGCTAAGGGCGTGAGCTCTGGAGAAAGGTGGCCAGGCTTCTGATTCTGGCACTTGACCAGATGTCAGCTCTTGGGCCAGTCGCCTGGTCCCACAGGACTGCCAGGAGGAGGAGAGGATGAGCACGCGGGAAGTTCTCAGAGCAGGGCTGCCGTAAAGCAGAGGCTCTAAAAACGTTAGTTGCTATTATCATCTTTATTTTTAATGGAACTAAACCTCAGTTACTAAAGAAATAAAAAATAAGAAAAATCCCAAAGGCGCTTAGAATTTTTTTTTTAATGTCTGAATTATTAGAGTTAGAAACAATAGAAAAATGCAAACATTAAGGGGCATAAAGTTGATTAAATAAAAAAACAATGATGTAAAAACAAAACCAAGGAATAAAAGATAACTAGGTCCACCTTCAATTTTTTCATAAAGAAAAAGATGTTAACTAATGAAAATAATTATGTGGTGAGAACAGCATGCTCACACATAACTAGTCAAAAAATAACCTGGTACAATCTTTCTAGATCTGTCAGTTCAAGTGAAGAACCAAAAAAATGTCTATACCCTTTGATCTAATATTTACAATATTAAGTCTCTCTACCAAGGAGATACTTAAAAGATGTAGACAAAAGTTCACACAAAAAAATGTCTATTACAGAACAATGCATAATATTCAAAGAATAAAAGGCAACTGAAAGTGGTTAAATAAATTATACGATATTCTTAGCTCAAAAATCAATGTTTACAAAGCAGTGCAATGGCATGAGAAGATGCTACTGATTGTAAGCATATAATAACTGACATTATGCAATAAAATTGTATTGCAAAAAAGGCTATCGAACTGCATTCGCAATACAATCTATCAATATAAAAACACTGCAAATATGTGGGGGGTGAGGCATGGATGTGTATATGGTACACATAGAAGGGGAAAGAGAGAGCACACACAGCTACAAGGAATGGGATAAAACGCAGCTCTGGTTGTGCTTCTCTGTGTGAGGAGAACAGGAACACAGACAAGGGTGGGTGGGCAGCACATGCCACGGAAAGAACACGGGCAGACCTGCCTCGAACCCGCCTTGGCCGCTTGCCGACAGAGGAACTTACACCCGTTTACGTGACCAGTCTCCACATCACAAGTGGAGGCAACAACGCCTGGGTGCAAGGCCTTTGAGGGTTCAACGAGAACACGCAGGGTGAGACACACAGGGGCTCAGGAAGTGGCCGCGACCTCGGCACCGCCAGCAGTGCCTGTGCCTGGGTAACAATGGCTAGCATCTGTAAAGCACCTGCTGTGTGCCAGGTGACAGCAAACCTCCAAAGGAAGTCCCCTTATTCTCCTTCTACAGACAAAGAATCACTGGTACAGAGAGATTAAGTAACTTGCCCAAGTCACTAACAGGGAGCATCTAAGTGGCAGAGGAAGGATCTGAGACGGTCGGTCGGCTCCAGAGCCCACATTCTGATCCTCTACAAAATACTGATGCCCGTTCTTAGTGGCTCTCAGAAGACCACGGAGCCTCCAAAACGCCCTGCAGCTCTCTAAGTCTCTGTGCGTGGGGCCAGGGGAGGAAACGGAAAGGAGCATACCATCAAGACAAGGAGACAACGGAAACACTGAGGCACATTACCGTGGCACGCCAAAAGAGCCCTGCGACAGTCGTCCGTGCTGAAGCCCAGCTCCTGCAGTCTGGCCAGCTGCAGCTCTAGGGAAAACGCAAACGGCTTTCACTGATGAATTTATGTCCGTTAATCCACAGACTAATTTAAGAAAACAACTCAGAAACGGGAGACTAAAACATTTCATTTCTCTAGGCAACGATGGACTCCTCACTGAAGACTTCCATCAAGTGTATCCTGAAAATCTTAGGAACCTTTTTCCATACACTGATTGTGTTTTTAAAAGCTTAAAATTGAAACTTAGTATCATCTACATAACTTCAGAGGAAACTCAAAGTTTAAAATCAAACCTTAGCATTATCCAAGTAACTGTAACAGGAACTACATAGGCTATGCAGCATAGGCTAGAGCAGCCAGTCCAGGGTGCTACAATTAAAACCACTGGGGGTGGGGGGAGGGGTAACAGGAGAAAGAAGGGAAAGGGTCGTCACGGAACATGTATAAAGGTCCCATGGACTAAGCCAAAGAGGTGAAAGGATTGAGGGTGGGAGGTGGGTGGCGTGGGGTGGGGGAAGTGGTGGCGGGAAAATGGAGACAACCGTACTTGAACAATAAAAATAAAAAAATATATAAAATTTAAAAATTACAGAAGCATATTTAAGATCACAATTATACTTAATGACATGCAATTATACTCTGAACAATTAAACTGTGCAAAAGAAAATCTTAAAAGTTAAAAAGAAGGAGAGCTATCGGGAAGACTGAGCGGATTTTATACTTAAATACCTACCCAAGACAGGATCTAAGGTATGTCTTGTCCCTTCTCTGACCTCCTCTCCAACTCCTGATGCCCCAGACAAGTGACTGCTCCCGGAATGGGCCCCCAAGGCCCCTGCATCAGGCGCCGCCGCATGAGCTTGCTCAGGGATGGACTTTGCAATGGCAAGAAACAGCTGAACGTCATTATAGGAGAGTCTGATATCCAGGGCTTGTAACTGAATCTACCGAAATGTAAAAGGCAGAGGTTCTTAAAGTTGCATTTGGCTTTTCACCTACACCTCCTATGGGTACAATTTCTAATTCAAGTTTCAGAAGTCCAACAGACACTATACTAAATTTCTCATTTTGAAGACTGGAAATCCAGATCACAAAATTAAGCATTAACAGCCATGAGGCAAGGTGTTTCAGCTATGAGGTCAAAGTTCACAAAACTGCACTGAATAAAAAACACTAAGCTAGAAAAATTACTAGAATTAATACTTCAGTAGGATAACTTTCATACAAGTATATTAATCATTAAAGCAGAGGATCAAAGAATGGCTACAGGGGAGACAGGATAGCCTATTAGCAACATTTTATGAAACCATTTTGCCTTGATCTATTTAATTTTTTGAATCTCTGAAACAAAATGACCAACCAACAAAATTATCTCTTCTTTATTCAAACAGAACCCTGAATGAGTCAAGTTCCACAGTGACACTTCCTGAAATCTGGTCTTCCTCGGAGACCAGCAACACAGCTAATACTGGTGAAAGCCATGCAGACACCAGGACCAGACCACTTTAAAAATCAATGACTGTTAGAACTGGCTGGTGTAGCTGAGTGGCTTGAGCACTGGCCTGCAAACGGAGAGGTCGCAGGTTTGACCCCCAGTCAGGGCACACGCCTGGGTTGAGGGCCAGGTCCCCAGATGGTGGCGTGCAAGAAGCAACGAATCCATATTTCTCTCTTGCACTGATGTTTCTCTCCCTCTCTTTCTCCCTCCCTTCCCTTCTCTCTAAAAATAAATAAAGAGCCCTGGCTGGTGTGACTCAGTGTATTGAGGTTGCTGGTTCAATTCCCAGTCAGGGCCTAGGTCCCCAGAAGGGGGCGTGTGAGAGGCAACCACACATTGGTGTTTCTCTCCCTCTTTCTCCTTCCTTTCCCTTCTCTCTAAAAATAAGTACATCTTTTAAAAAATAAATAATTAAAAGTAAATAAATAAAATCTTTTAAAAAAAGGAACGAGTGTTCAAATGTCTGGGTGTGGTGGTTTGCTTATTCACAGATTAATTTTTTTGAAGGTTGAAAATCGGAATGGCTTTTCTCCCTCTTCAGGCTCCTTTGGTTCAAATGGAATGATTAATCATTCCCCCCTACCAAAGAAATAAACACCAAATTCTTAAGCCTTTCTCACCAGGCCTCGCCCTCTTTTGCTTCCCCCTCCATGCGTCCTCCTCGGTGCCTGACATACCTCCCCTTCCAGTGAGACCTTGCTCCGCCTCATGTGTGCTGGGCCATCGCTATCTGACCTGAAGGCTTCCTAGCATGGCATGCACTCCCTCTCAGCCTACTTCTATCTATCCTGCCCCTCCACTCGGACCACCTGACCTTGACTTCCACTCACCAGTAGTCCTACCTGCGTTGAGTTCTGCTTTCTGTAAACTGTTACAGAATGTCAAGATTACACCAGACAATTAAAAGCTCTTTAATCCTCCATAAGACAGCAAGATCTTAAACCAGAGACGGTATCATTTTTATTCTGTACTGGCTGCAGGAACTAAAATGCTGGGCCCAGCAGGGTGCAAAAGTAGCCCAAGCTCAGGAAAGTGTTTGCGGTGCACCAACATGTCACACAGCTTTTCATGATTACCTCCAGGACAGGCGGGAAATCTCCGCTGTTGAACGCATCCATTAACCCTGAACTGTTCTGATACGAAGAATTCCCCACCAGCTCCACTTGAATTTGCACTGGATCAACAATCGAAAGAGCCGTGTCATGCTCATTCCCTAGTCGGCACGAAAACACCTGGGGAAGGGAATGCAGCATGGTTAGAGTTAGTGTCTGATCTAGAGGGAGCCTAACCATCAGCAGAAAAGAAGACTGTCTCAGAGGCCAACAGCCCTGTGCTATCTCGACACCCAAAACAATTGCTGACACGCTGTGAAGGGTGAGGCTGGGACTTCGCGTACTGCTGGGAGCACACAGCGGTTCGTGTGAAAGGCAGTTTAGCAACACGTGACAGGAGGCTTAAAACTTTAACACCCTTTGATCCAGCGATCCTGCTTCTTTCTAGAAACTAGTACCTAAGGAAGTAACGCACAACAAAGAAAAATTCACCGAACTATTCTTTAATAGTTAATAAAAACAACTAGGAGCACCCAAGGTTTTATCACTCAATATTCTTATCTACTCAACGGAGTATTGTGCAGCCATTTAAAAGGGACAGTTACAATGGCCATATGAAATTAGGAAGATAGTTACAACATGGGTTATCTGAAAGACACCCGATGAAGGTAATTATTACGCCATGACTTTAAAGAAACATATTAAAACGTCAACAGAGATTATGTATGGAGGGATAGGTGGTTTTTCCCTCCAGTCCCCCAATTTTATGTAATACAGTTGCTACTTTCATAGTTGAAAACAAATAGCCACATAGGGATTCATTGTATTATTCTGTTTCCTTTGTACATGCTTGGAACATTCTACTTTTAAAAGCTTTAAAGTAAATACATTTTATTTATGAGGAGACAGAAGAGAAGGGAGGGAGGACTCTTATTATAAGACCAAATTATTGGGATAAGTGGTGACAGGGAAAAATTAAATAAAATAAAAATTAAAATAAACAAAATTCATTTTTGTTACAGGAGAAAAAAAAAGACCATACTCCAGAAGGGGACAGAAGCGGAGCATCCGTTCCAGTCTCCCTTGCTCCTTCCTCAGCCTCCTTTTTTATTTTGCCATTTTCTAGTGACACTGAAAAACATGTTTGGTGCCGAGGTCCTTTGCTATATTTAAAATCAACTCACTTTACTTTCTTTATAAGTTTGTCCCCAGTGATGTACCAAGGAGGTCTTCAAATTCAGATTCAACGTGCTGCCTAAAGAACGAGATTGAAAGGGTTTCCAGGAATCTCAAATATTTTGCCATGTAGTTTTTCTAAGACTCTGGAGCAGGGAAGTTTCATTTTCCTTTTTTCTTCAGGGGCTTCTGCTACACAAAACCCAATTGTACCTAACAGTTCATTAATCAGTCACCAAGAGTTTCCATTCAAAGCTGGTATTGTGCTGGCTTGAAAAGCCGAAGAACTGCAATTTCGTGATCGGGCCACATCACACCAGCATGCAAAGCCTTCCTCTCAAACCGAGGTTTCTCCATCCGAGAGAAACAAATGGTCAAGAATTAAAATCCCCACAGGCTGCAATCAGCTATATCTGACCAGGAACAAAGAGCACCGTACATATTTGACAGTGCAAACAAGTTCTGCTCACCCAACTTCTAAACAGTCCCAGCGGAAAGAACGGGGCATGCGGAGTTCGGTCACGGAGGGGAAGGGAGGGAATGGTGAGTAACCCTGACCCAGTCTTGTAATACTGTAACAGGAGGCGTGTTAGCTGAGATCGGTGAATTAGGAACATTTGAGAGATAACAATCTGCCTCGTTTCCCTCCTGTCTCCACAACCCCTCGCTTACAAAGAGGCAAAGCAGTTTTTGTTTAATATTGTACTATGTAATTTCCAGGCTGCAGGGGCCACTCCAATGCAAATTCTTTCCTTCAGGAGACTAAACTGGGGCCTCAAGCAGCACTGGTCACTCCTTTAGGTCATGCACGACTCTCTAGAATTGCCCTTTCATAGATCAGACATTCCTAAAAGGATGACACATAAGATCCTCAACCCTTTTACAGCCAAGTTTCCACGACCACACAGCCCTCGGTCTTCACAGGGACAAGCACGCGCTGTGGGGAAGGGGATACAGGGGAAACGAGGACCACTTCCCCACCTTCACAAACCTGCCGAGGGCTAAACCTGCAGAACGGGAGGACCCAACGGGGAGCCCAGCAGGGCAAAGGGGACGAGAGAGCGTCCTCCTTGAACTTCCTGAGGAAGGGAGGGTGTGACAGAGAGAGGGAAAGCCCCCCCCCGCAACCACACATCAACGGCCTGATGCTGGAGGACTCAATTCACACGTCAGAGTAAGCTGGTAGATTTGAGGAGAAAGAGAAGTGGAGGGCAAGGGTCTTCCAAGTCACTAATTATGTCCCCTAATGAGAGTTAGGGGGTAATATTCCCTTCCAGTGGCTTTTCCCTGGAGCCAATCACATAGTCTTTTCATCAACACATAGACTTCTTACCTCAATGCCAAACAAACTTCCTGAAAAGGGGCGATCGATGAATCGGGGCTTGTAGGTGAGCACTGTGGTGCCTTTGAGAATAATGGCGTTGGTATCGAAGCAAGACACATCCTCCACGACCACAAACTCCGTACCTGGGAAGGACGGCCTCGTTAGCCACGCTGTCAGAAACTCGGCAGCACGTGTCTACTGGGGAGGCGTTAACCAGTGAGACCTCTTCTTTAGGATGCCGACATCCTCCCTGGCTGTCAGCCTGAACGAATTCTCAATATCCGGCCAGGCACGGCTGAGCCGAGAGTGCACCACACAGGCAGAAAAGACTGGGGCGCAGTTTCTCTCTTTAGAATGTATCTTTAATCTAGGTCTTCTGGGAGCACTAACAGATATTCAGAAGCTTGGGAATCATCCCTCCTCCAACTGATAATCTGCTTTGAAATCCCAGGAAATAGGTTCAGATATGCATCTTGGTCAGGCAGCATAAGACACTACATCAGCTATGTAGCTGTTCAATTGTTTTCAAAGAATGTAGACCAATGTGATATGAAGTAAATTTCTACACCAATGTGATGTAGAAATTTTTGAAATTAGTACTGTAGTTTCCTATTCATTTGTTCGTGGCAAATTTACTTCCCTCTACGTACCATATGTTTTCATCAAAAATCACGTACAGATCGATCTTTCAAAACTAGATCCACTTAAAATGCTAGGTACTTCCAACCTATTGAGTAGTTCACGGGGAATATCACAAACAATAATAAATACATGAATACATACAGGTACACTAGAATACTTCACTAGTTAACAAAACATAACAATTCTGTTTACAAAGAAAATATTTTTTTTGTAGACAAAAAATAATCCCCTCATTTGTTTACCTTCTAAACTAAGATTTTCACATACCAAATTTGCCCAAACTTAGTAAGGCACATCTGTCGGGGCCCTAAGAATCAAAGAGAAAACTGCAGCCAGACTGGACACTGGGCAGAAAGCCCCGCCACCCAGGTGGTGCTCAAGCTGGGAGTGTGCATTCGGGGGGCAGAGGAGAGGGACAAGAGACCCTGCAGCCTTCACTGTGGGCCAGGCAGTTCACACCTAAACACAGGGGCCAGGAACCCCAGTGCTCGTTGGTCTACAAAGGATTCAAGTAGGCCCTGACCAAGCAGTTCAGTCGATTAGAGCATCCTCCCATTAGGCCAACGCTGCAGGTTCAATCCCCAGGCAGCACCCAAGTAAGAATCAACAAATGGATGCATCAATAAGTGGAATAACAAAAAGAGATGGTTTTTTTCTCTCTCTCCCTCCTCCCCCCAAAATTCAATAAATTAAAAAAAAAGAGAAATACTTTTTAAAATAATAAAAAATAAAACTCGCATCACCCTTTAAAAAAAAGATTCAAATGTATAAATGCTCATGTTAAAAAATGAAAGGCAATAGAAAAGTTATCCTGCAACACACATACTGAGCCTGACACTCAAACTCAGATCAGTGACACTCACACACGAATATTCACCTGTTACATTGACCTTGACCTCCAAATGCCTTTCCGTGGACATAGGAAGGGAAGACCGCCTAGTAACTACTCCACTCTTCACAGTTTTAGGAACTACAGCAGGTTCATTACTTGCATTACGGTGGCGAGAAGGAGTAACATTAGTTTGTTTCTTAATGTCACTGGGAGTGTGGAGAAAATCATGGACTAACAGCAGCCAGTCAAATATGAGAAACACTCGGAGGTTGTTGAGAACTACTGTAAAACAGGAGGAATCCTTCGTAGATCTACAAGAAAGAAGACCAAAAAAATAAAATAGGAAAGGGGCGACATGCTATTTCATTAACCTGCCACTATATTACTCAGTCTGGCAGAAGGTAGGTGTTCCAGCATTTTCTAAACTAACTGCGAGTATCAATCAACTCTGAACACTGGTAAAATAAAACATTCAACATATGTTTTCAGAAGTTAATCATATTTTCAAGCAAGAAGTAATAAGAAAGCAACATAGTGTAGTCCAATGGTTCTCTACAAGGGGTGATCTTGTCCCCCCAGGAGACATTTGGCAACCAAATGTCTGGGTACACTCTTGGTTGACATACTGGGGGTTGCTACTGGTGTCTCGTGGGCAGAGGCAGGGATGCTGCTAATATCCCACGATGCACAGCACAGTGCCCACAACGAGAAATTATCTGACCTAAAAATGTCAATAGTGCTGAGGCTGAGAAATCACGGTACTGTAGAAAGAGCCCAGGCTCAAATCCTGTCCCTTAACCAGATGTGCAGTCCTGGGTAAGTCGCCTGCCTTCTCTGAGCCTGCTTTCTCACTTACAAAACGGGAAACACCACACTGCACAAGACGAAGCAGCAGGCACAGAACAGGCGTTGGCTGCAAGTCAGTTCCCTTCCCCACGGGCTATTTCAAGGAGGTCCAAGAGGTGCTCTCTCCCTGCTGTCTACAATCACTTCTTTGTAGACACCTACTTTACATACTAGTGCTCGACGGTTTCTCTCGCTGGAACGAACCTGACAGCCCAGACCTTTCAGCTGAGAAGGAGGACAAATAAGGTGACATTTGCCGTGGGTATAACCCCAAGCACCCTAGAAGTGGAACGGGGGGAGGGGAAAGAGAATATTCATTTTGTAGTCCCCAGTACTCCAACTTCTATATTTGAAGGTAAAGCTCAAAGAGAACTCTCAGGCCTGGCCTGGCCCTATTAGCCTATTAGAAATGGGTAGCTCAGAGGAAAAAGGGCTGGGGCACCTCTGCAGGGTTTTCTGGGTTGCATTTTGTTCCATGAACCCAAAGCAACTCTGGGGCTCTAGCTGCTACATGTACCTGGTTCCTGCCCTCAAAGGGCCCCTATTCTGGACAAGCTGATTTGGAGATATTTGGAAGGCTGGCTTCCCCAGTCTCTTATTTCTCCTAAACCTGGCTCGTTGCCTCTAGAAAAAGGGCACAATGATGTATGTCTTCTTCATACAGATGCAGCATTTTTCACAGAAACACTTTACCCTTTTGTAATTGAGAAAAAATGTTGCTCTCAGTAAAAATTTTCCACCCAGTGTTGAACACAGACCGTCAAAGCTATGCACTAACTGGAAAGTCAAAGTGTGTCTGATCCCTATTCTGGAAAATATTTCAAGCCTTTAAACACTGTGAAATGATTTATATTTGACACACAAAATCCCAACAAAAGAGCAATTCTTCTTGAGACACAGAAAGCGTTCAAAAGCTCCAATCAAGAGAACGTGTTAACCCTCGCTAACAATGGGACTTCTGTTAGCAAGAGCCAAGGTAAGGCTTTATTGTTCAACCCTAAGAAATTATATACCTGGCGTATATAAATAGAACAACATTTCAAGGCTGCTTATATATTAGACATGATAGGCTGAAAAACTAGCTGAGAGTTTAGAAAGCCAGATCAATAATAATAATAAAGCAAACCCAAAAAGAAATTGTTTCCACAGATGGACCAAATGTATGCAAGCCTCCTATTCAAATAAACATCATCTTCAAACAAAGGAGCTGCAAAGTCTATCACCTGACAACCATCAGCCCGATCACCAGAGACAAGGTGGACTGAAGACCGTTCGAGACATGCACTTCGGAATGAGAGGCCCAGGGCTGAGCTCTCACCACTGTATTTACTAGCTGTGTGACCATGGAAGAGTTCCTCACCTCCCCCCCCCACCCCCCGAACTTGTTTCGGGTCTGTTAAATTGGGAAGAAGTCACCCACTTCGCAGGCTCCTGAGAATTAAATTAAAGGTAGGTCAAGCGCCTGGCTCACGGTAGGGCTTGGTAAGAGGCAACCAGTTCATACAAAAGTTTAAATGTCTACTTCGCTAGACTTCCTAAAGACTTATGGAGAAACCACAACCTCTCCCTAAAAAACATCTCGAACCCCAAGGAATTCACTGAGCAGCACACTGAAATGTCACACACATTTAAACACATAAATATAAGAATAATCTTGATAACTTTTTTCTTTTTATGCCTAACAAATAAGTTTTCACTTACTTCACTTAACCCAGCTTTTTCACTTATTGGTCTATTATTTACAACGTATCTGACACCATTATGCGCTAACAGAGTGAAACTGACATTGCTTCCCAAGGTTTCCTTTTGGATTTGCAGGAAGGATTTCTTCCGATCAGACCTAACTGTTCAGGTTTCAGGCCACGGCTCACTTAGTCATAAAATCTCACCACAGTGTATCATAAAATAACACGACCTCCGTTAGGAATAATAACGGCTTCTACCACCTGGGCCAGGCGGTGTGCCAGGCAGGCACAGCCATTCTTTCCTATTTTATAGAAGGAGGCGGCGCTCACAGCGGCTGAACAGCCTGTCCAAGGGACACAAAGCTGGGAAGCAGCAAATGGAGGTTTTGAGCCCGGATCTGCATGATTCCAAAGCCAACGCACTTCCCACAGACAAAACTGCCCCCCCAACTACAAAAAGGAAGAGGATCTGGTTCAGGGGCTAAAGCCCTTTTTAATGGAGGAGTCAGCAAGACTTGCACAGATGACTCGGTAATGCAAGTCAAAACCACCTTCCCTTCCATTATTTCCACAGACAAAAGTCTTTCTTTTTCCTTAAGCAAGCATAATTTCTTCCTTCCCAAGTTGCTTTACATATTAAAACAGTCTAAACTAACAGACAGGTTGATTTCAAGAATCTGGCTTAACTCTAAACTGCTTTTTTTTTTTAAACAACAGAGACACCTTTTGGCCAGTGAACGAAGCTGCAAGGATGCGGCAATGCTACGTTGACACTCAGGACACTGCGCTGATGTGCCATTATGCATTTATCTCTTCAGCGATCCCTTGGTCCTTTGACACTCTAACGCCGACATGGCCTTGGCCACAAAGGAAAATACAGTACTACCTCGGTACTCGTCGTTAATCCATTCCAGAACTCGCGACGAGTGCCGAAACCAGCCGGTACCGAACTCATTTTTCCCATAAGAAATTTTCTTTTGCAGGGTGTTTTCATGACTCATACAAATTCTAGCAAGTGCAACGAGTCCCGAACAAGCATCGGGTGCTGAAACATTTCTCTTCTCATCAAAATGTGACGAGCACTGGGTCTGACGAGGTCTGAGGCCGACGAGTACCGAGGTGGGACTGTCCCCCAGCGGAGACGTACTACCTGAAGTGCAGCTCGACCTGAACGGACCCCTGGGCCGTGCTGCTGCTCTTGGAGGGCTGAAAGATGCAGCTGAAGACGTTCGTCGTGCCAGGGCCGGGCTTCTGCCCCGAATAGCGGGTGTCGAAAGCCATCATGGAATGTGAGACCAAGTTCACGGACTTGGTTTGGTTGGAGAAGCTCTCATAGAGCAGTTTACATTTTTTGAAGTCAAACCTAAAAGGGAGAAAACAGACAAGACGCTGAACGCTTCCCTTTTACAAAATTATGCAAGATCAGGATAAAAGAACAAAATAATAAACATGCCGAAATTCTACAAAGGATAGTAACTTTCATTCTGAGATCTTTCACTGATTGGAACAGACTCCTCGGAGTGGACCTGGTGTTGCTGTGCCCTGTGTCTTACTTCCCATTTCCAAAGAGATGGTCCCGTCCCCAGGAATTGCATGACGCACAGCAGTACCACGTACACATGACACTCTCAGTTCAGGAGCATTCTCATTTCTCATCTTAAGTCTAAGAAGGCTGTAAACAGGGCGTGGCAAAGTTGGTTTACAGTTGCTTAGATGGTAAATAATACAATAATTAATAAGTAATAATACAAGAATAAACTGTGCTTCGCATACTCACAACTGTAACCCTACTTTTGCCCCACTCTGTATATGTAACAGCCCCCCAAGGACGTCGAGGGCCCCTTTAGTCCTTCATCTGTCACCTCCTGGCCTGCCTGGAGGATTCTCTCCCCAGTTTGCTGCATTTTCATATAAGACCACTATAGCTTAGTGGGAACTACAAGAACAAATAATATCCTTCATTAAAGAGAAATAATGCAACTCATCCACAAACAGGAGATGCACTTAGGACTTTTTTTAATAATAGAGAAAGCTGCAATAAACAACTCATAATTACCCAGTACACAACAATCTGCACAGAATTATTCCATGCTGGAAAAACCTAAGGGTGTAGCCAGTCATCAAAACGACAACAACAACAACTGCAACTAACAAGGCAATCGCTGCTGAAGCCCAGCTTCGCTACCCCACGCTCTCATCTGCTGACTCGGATACAGACCAGATGGGTTGTAAGGGGAAGGCAGAGGGGAAACTGGAGTGCTTCTGTGGGGGAATCACTAGCCTCCGAGTCCTGTTTTCAAGTATCGAACCACTTTTCCAGCTATATAATCCCACACTAGTCAAAAACCACCTGGAAAACAGAAATAATACCTGCACCACCTTACACCGCTGTCAAGAGATCTACATGAAAGGAAACCAAGGGCGCCAACACAATGCATTTCTGCAGGTTCCATACCGCTAATCACAAATTCCTGGTCCACACTGACCGAGCCAGTAAGTGAAGTGCTAGGTAAGCACATGCCCTTCCTGAAGGTTTCCTAAGTTGCTCCTCAGCCTCCAGGGCTTCCAAATGAAAACGTGGGCCAAACCTTCCAATTTCTCAAAAGAAACTGAGATTCCAACTTTTTATGTGAAAACCCCCAAGTTTTAAATGTTGGCCAGCGAGGGAGCCAGCCATCAGTGCAGCTCACCGAGCAGGCTGGGGTCTCCCCCTCTGCGGACGCCCAGTAAGACAGCCTGAGGCCCACGCAGCACGAGGACAGAAAACACCCCCACTGCCCCGAGTCAGCAGTGTTACCGAGTGCCGGTCACTGCAGCACAGCCTAAGCTATCTCACCCTACACAGCATGAATTTCAACTTCGAGAAGCACTGGGTAGACCAGTCAAAAAGCTCCCTGCCCACCACATTCAGCTGCAAGCCACCAATCCAAATGCCTGCCATCTGCTAAAGCAAACCATGTGGATTACGTGTACTGATGTGACTGTAATATTACTGTCATTGTAAAAATAACATAATTGGAGCCATACCGGGCTAGGGACCCGGCACCTTCTTTTCCTTTCGGATCTTTCAGCTCCAGACTCACGTTCACCATGTCAATGAGGAAGCACACGCACGTGTACACCTCTCCACTCAGAACGGTCTGGAAAAAGAAAATGCCGGTCAATTCACAGCTGATGGTGCCAATCTAAAAGTGGGGTTAATACGGCAAGAAACCTCATCTGCTTACTGTTGCATCCTCCTCCCCCCGGGGATCTGAGGAATACACGCACAGCGTGACCATCCGCTCAGACAACGAGAGTTACGGAAGAACATGAGGTCTCACTCACGTGGATTCTCGGGTCTTGTAAATCGTAAGGCCGCATAAATTCCTCTATGGGCTCTCCGAGGTTGTTCTCTAATAGACCGCGGATCAGCTTGTACTTGCACAGATCCAGGGAGCAGTGCACTGAAGACAGACTGCCATGGATAGATATGTCTGGCACGGTGTGACTTATCTCTCTGCGAAAGAAGAGAAGCGGTCACTTTCACAAACAAATCACCAACTTAACACTGACATAGCTTACACCCCAATATACGAGCTACAAAGTACCCACCTACATCATCGCTAATTTCTGACGTCCACTGAAAAAGCCTCATGTGGCTCCAAACAGAGCGAGTCAGTACGACTGAGTGTCACGCTTCAACTGCAAAGAGCCTCTTTTCTCCCAAAATGCACATGTGCAAAGCCCCCAAATCGAATGAGTTAATTAAGTAATATATTAAAAAGGAAAAAACCTCATGAGATTCGGAAATAATTTAAACATTATAGTTGGAACAGCAATAAAGAAAAGATGACAAGCTCCTTCTTTAACTCTTCAGATGCAGTGACAACTAAAGAAGTCACTGTTTTGCACAGAGCCCAGCGAGGACATCAGGACGAAATCTGCGGCAGTGACTCGCCCCTGCCAAGAAGGGCAGGGGCGAAGTGGAAGCAGCCCAGGCTGGGCAGTGACACCCTCACCCCCACAGCGAAGACCTTTTACCCTGCCCTGCTAGAGGTGGCGTGGGCCTCCTGTGTCCTGTGGACACAACTCTCTGAGCATATAAAACAGAGGGTTAGGACTTCAAGTGGAAGAGGAATATAAAAAATTACTGTGTCTAGAGAGAAAAGCCTATACGCAACAAAGCGAAAAAACACCAGCGACGCAGGCAACAGCGGCAAGCTGGAAAGGGTTACCGGGCGCCCTCCTGGCTCCTGCCTGTGTGCAGTGAGAAGCGGACAGGACACCTGATGTTCGGTTATCGCCTTCTCTCTGAGCCAGCAGAGTATAATAACTTGCACATACACGCTGATGAAAGTGGGTAAAGTTTAGATATGGAGAGTAGCAAAGCACATTTTTTGGAAGCATTACTTGAACAGAAAACAAAGTGTTCAATTTCTAAATAATGAAGCTCCTCTTAAGTCTGCTAAGCCAGTAAAACCAAATATAGCCCATGCCAACCATAACTGAACACTTGCCAGGGCACACTTGAATAACAAGTAAGAATGAAATGCAAAATCCCAGTGAGAACAGCTAAACTGTATCATTAATCCAGACAGAAACGAAAAAGTGACATAAAAGGACTTGCCCAAACCCAAGTACTGCAAAGGGAGTAGCCAAACAGGGACTCAAATCATACTCTGTATGAGCAACGAGACTGCTTTTCAAAGTGCTGCATTACTTTACAGCCACTCCTCATCTCTCCCTGGAGTTAAGGTGCACAGGTTGCTGCTTTCCCCCAAACTAATGCCTCAAGCTAAAAGCCATCACGCACTGGAACCAGCAGCTTCCAGTGCGTGTACTCAGGCCAAGCGGGCACGAACACCACCAGGGGACCTCGTTACTGATGCACATTGAGGGTCAGCCCTGACCGTGGCTTCTGGTGGACTCAGGTCGGCTCTGGGGATGTATATTTTTAAGACCTTTCCCAGCCAGGCATGGAACTAATGACACCTGAAACAATGTTCTAACCGACAGAAACAAGCAATCTGTGTTTTGAGGCCAATTAAAAGGTACATTAGAGTCAATTCATTAGTGTTTATGGAGTGCTTTAAGACTGCTTAGTGGAGCAAAATGGGCAAAACTCCATCTAAACAGTTATTCTGATAAAGGGGACCTGCAGAGTAAACAGCAATACCAGGCCCAGGATGCTACTGTTTTTGGAACATATAACCCAAATGTTGTCTCTTCCAAAATCCTGTCCCTGCCGTCACCACCTCCCTAACCACACCAAAATCCACGCTTCCTCCGTTTCCAAGGCACCTGTCGCAATCCTATTGCACGGTTTATAACACTGACTCAGACACTGAACTAGAAGCATCTACTTGCCTTCTATACCCTCAGCAAAATGTAAGCTCTGTGAGGGCAGAAGTGTTTCCTTTCATCATAGCAGCCCTCAAGTACATGAAGAAATAAGTGAATACCTATTCTCTTTCAGACTTGCCTAACAGCACTGATCTCTAACTTATTAGGATTCTACTTATGACAGGCAGTCATTCAGGCATAAAACACTCACTTGTCCAAATTCCTCTCCACCTGCAACTTTAGCCTGCAGGGCTCAGTCAACAGGCTTCCTCCCGTCTGCCGCACAAAATAGGAGGGGAAGAGCAGATCGCCGCTGCTGCTGTCTGAGGCCTGCGCATCCTCCCGTGGATGTCTCTCCGCGGCGAAGATGTCCATGTCTTGCAGATCCACGACAATGCAATCCAGCAGGCAGACGTGGTCTTCTACAGCCACCCAAGGAGAGAGAGAGAAGGAGGAAAATGGGACCCAGCAAAGGCTGGCCCTGAGCAAAACCAGAAAGCCAAAGAAAGTTCCTTCTGTCTTGAGAAAATGTTTAGAACTGCCTGCTTCAGGAGACGAGGTGTCCAGAAGTCTCCACTCTGTCCCGAGACCTCCCTACACCACACTCTGCGTGCTAGACACATCCTGCCTGCTCACCTCACACCAGATGCAAATTGGGCCACACTCCCGCAGGTCTCGCCACTGTCCTGAAACACTAACTGAGGCTGAAAGGTTTATGATTAAACTGACTTAACAGGCATCTCCTGTAGAGATAACGTTCCTCAAAGGTTACAAAATCTCCCAGCATGTAGCCATTTCCACCACCACTGATCTCACCCAAACCACCTTCATTCTCGCCTAGACCACCAGCAACCCGCCTCCACTGCACAAACAAATTCCCTTCTGGCCCTCACAAAACCATTCTGCTCACAAATGCCAGCGTAACCCCTTAAAAAAAGAAAGAAAGAAAGGAGACCATAACATTCCCTTTTTCTGCACACTTTGATGACCATGTTTAATCCGAAATTCTTTCTGCAACTCTCCCCTGAGACCCTATAAGACTCTGCATAAGCCCACTGCCTACTTTTCCAACCTCAGCTCAAGCCACTCCCCACCGCGCTCAGGAAGCCTCAGGCTCACTGACCTACCTCTACTTCCTCCAAAGGCCAAGCTCTCTGCTGCCTGAACAGCCTCTGGCCCTATGGTGTTGCCTCCCCTCTCAGTCTCAGCTGGGTCCTCTCTCTTCCTTCATCCTCTCTGTTTTCTGTCTTTCCTGTAACATTTATCTCAGTCTCTCAATATTCAGACGCTTGTTTTCTCTCCCGTACTATGCACATATGGCAGCATGTTAATATGCAAGAGAAGAAAGTACAACACCTGGCATTAAGCAGGCACTGCATCAGTGAGCTCTTGGTTTTCTGACGACACTGATTACTATGCGAGAGAGAGAAAAGAAGAGCTGACCTGAAAGACGCAGGGAGGGGACAGGAATGAAGGGCTTCAGAGAATCCTTGGGGTCATCAATGAATTCTAGGGATCCACAGAGGTATGAAAATCACTGCCTTAATCCCAGAGGAATTCCACAACGAGGAATTCCAGAAATAAAGAGTAAAACAGGAGGAGGAACACTGTTAGAAAAGAGATCGCTCTATAGTCCCGGTCACTTCCTACAGGTAAGGCTGCCCTCCTTGCTTGCCAGCACTGTCGTCCTACCGACAACAGGAGACGACAGTTACCGAGCGGTACTATGGAGACGGCACCCCACCCAGGCTTGGTACGTGAGACACGCATGGACTGATAGGCTCAAGAATTCACATAGCCCAGGAGTTCAGGTGCTAGAGTCGGGCTGCTAAGCTCACAGTCCAGTGCCACCACTTATTATCCACATAACTGCAGGCAGGTTAAGTTCCTTAACCTCTCTTAGCTTTTGTCTCTTCATCTGTAAAATGTGGGTAAAAATAACACTCTACAGGGGTGTTATGAGGATGAAATACGGTAACTTATGTAAAGATTGTGCCCCAATGTCTGGCTCATGGGAAGTGCTCAACAACTGCTATTACTCTCATTTAATCACTGATGTCAACTCCCCCCGCCCCCACCCCGTCACCCCCAGGAATAGGCAGCACTCCTCTTCCTCACAAGTACCTAACAGAAGACAGTCTCCCTCAGCTAATGCCGCCTACCTCCCCGAGCCCAGCCACAATGGACTAATTTTCGTGGCTAATTATACCCTGCATCCCTCTCCAGCTCGGCAGAGCCCCCTTACCAATCCGTCACTCACCACAACACATTTGAAAACTACAAGGCCAGAGTCAGGCTCTCATCTGGAATGACCCATTCTTAAATTCTACCACAGGGCACCAATAACTAGATGGCTCATGGCTTTTAAAAGTTATTACTTTGAGTATTCCCGTGGTTACCTAATTCACACTAGTATTTTTTTAAAGAATTCCGTTCTAGTTTTCAGAATTGAAAGGTGACTTGCAAGGACAGTGTCTGGACAGTGGATGTACCGAAGGATGCAGGAGTCGTTCTAGTTACAACATCACCATCTGGTGGCAAGTCGTTTGATCTGTAAGAAAGAAGTCCTAAGAGACGTTCTAAATGTCTTTATTTACAAGGTGTCTTGCTAATTCGATCCACTTTAGAAGTCACCCAATGCTAAATCCACATCCAAAATGTCTTAAACCTACTAAAGCAATACCAGAATTCGATCATCGCTGAAGACACGCTATCACTTCGTCAGCATCTGCCTGTGCGGGACACGTCGCCCCCTCCCCGCAGGCTCCCACAACCGGCTCATGGATTTCCCCACCTTCACACAGTCCTTTTACCTGGACTACTGGACGCCTGGCCAGCGCAGGGCGTGGCTTGCTGCCCTTGCCGCTTGGTCAAGGTACTGGGCACACACTCACTCTTCAGGCTGCCCAGACTCGTCCCGACAGGTGGCATCATGAAGAGCCCTTCTGAATGGGGGCCCTTCGGGTCCTCTGTGCTTGTCGTTTTCCTCACGCTGTGCTTTGGGGTGCCCCCTGGGGAAGCCGAAGGCACGGATTCCTGGGAAGAAACAATGTACAACTAGATGGCAGGAACGGGAGTGGAATCTTTATGACCCTGGAAGTCCCATCCCAGTCCCTGAGTTCTTCACAGACTCCGTAACACTTGGCCCTTCCCACGACAACCAGATCCCATAAACAGAGCGGTACAGCAGGGTTGTGACATTCGTGCCACATGTAATTATTTGCAGAGACGTTACATATAATTCAATACCTGTTGAAAACTGGGGCAATTTTTCGAGAAGATATTATCTTTTGTCTTAAGAGCATATATGCTCTTAAGAGCAAACATTATTGCCAGTGATTTAATCTACGTAAAATGTGGCAAAAGCCAATCTCTCAGCCATGCGATATACAGTCGCTTTACTGGAGGGGAGGAGCTTATTGTTCTGAAAAAACGTATCTAATGGCCATTATGGTTCCAATGAAATGAAGCTATGGTAATGTGTTTGCACTTTCGGGAGGTCTCCCCTCGTGGCTGTATATTTCTCATCTCTCCCAGTAACTGTGTAAATGAAAACAAAATGGAAAACACAGGTAGGTGCTCATACCTAATAGGTTTCTGTCCAAGGACATAAAGATTAAGAGCTAATCCAGAGTAAAATAAATTCTATAATTCTACTGAAAACACTACACGCTGCCCTTACACACTTAGTGCCTTCAGTTCATTGCTAACAGGGGTGAGTCTTTCTCACCACTGTGACCCAACAACTGACTTCTCCACCCAGGCCTCGGAGCCAGGCGCCCGTCCGGCCCCTGCGCCATCGGGGCGCTTGGCTGCCCATTCTCCAGAGTGGCCTGGAGGAGGGAGGATGGCCTTCCCTCCAGCACTGCCTCCTGCGTCTGTTCCTTGCAGCATTTGAGAAGATGATGGCCATGCTCTCCTTCACGGGTATCTCAGGTAGTAATTACATGTAACAGTGAAAGAAACCAGTTCTTACTTTCTGAAAATTTTTTTGCAAGGCAAATTACTAGGTAAATGCTACTATTGAAGCATTTCAACATTAAAAACCATCCCACTTGCTTAGTTTATTTAAACTCTAGAGAGTATTTGTTGCTCTTTCATTTGATTCATCTCTACATCCTCTCTATAGTTGGTTTAAATAAGTCAATGGCTTGAGGAGATTAACTCAAAGCTTTTGAAAGGTTGACTTAGAAATTATGGTTTAAGCACAAGCTATGATTGAGAAAAATGAAAGGAAAAGCGTATGTAAAAATTCAAACCTGCACTCATTAAGACATGGATTTATGTAAAACAATTCCAAACACACAGGAGCCATGAGGCTCAAAGGCAAATAACCCCTCTGCACGCTTTGATTTCGGGGTTATTTCCTGTTCTGTAACCACTGGAATGCACACCAGACAAACCTCCCACGTGCAAATGCATTCAAGGGCAAACGTGAGCGCAGAGGCCTGGACCAGCGGAGCCTGACTGGGCGTGTGCAGAGGCGAGCTCCGTGGACACGTTTACCCGACGGCAAGGACTTGAGCAGGACAGGCGGCACACTCCAAGCAGCCCTTATGGAATTCCACAGAGCTACCAACTGCCGGTACAAAACCAGATGCCTTTCTGGGACGTAAGGAAATAAATTCGATCACCAAGAAAGCACTGCCTGGAGCCGGGAGGAAGGCAGGAAGGAAGGAGAGGGGGGAGGAAAGAAAGAAAGGGAGAGAAGGAAGGAAGGAAGGGATTGCTTCTCATGGTCCTTAATGAGAACTTCTCTACACAAGAGGAAAGTGAGGGTCGGTCTCTCTCTCTCTCTCTCTCTCTCTCTCTCTCTCTCTCTCTCTCTCTCTCTCACACACACACACACACACACAAAGATAAGCAGACTTCCTAAGTAATGAGATATTTTAAAAGATTAGTTATTTTTAATTTTCTTTTTTAAGCATGAGTGTGAATTGACTGCTGAATCCCATAAGGTTTTTCAGAATAACCAGGAGGCAAAAACGCATATTATACCTTGAAGAAAAAGCGATCCTTGTATGCACTGCCACTTAAAATCCAATCCTCAAAAACAGATACAGGGAAATTTTTTCATTAAAATGCCATAAACCATACACAGTTATTTGGGTTACTTTAACAAAACAGAAACCTATTTGCAAAAAGTCCTTGAGACATTTTGGCAATCTTTTGTTAGACGAACTTCAGTGTCGGCTCCTAAGCCCATATATAGATATATCTGATGGAGAAAATCAGTCCTTTACCTTTTTAGGAAGGGCAGAGAAACAGAAACGGCTTTACTGAATTTGATCACCCATTCCAGCTCTAACTGATCTTTTCCTAAAAAAGGTAGGTCTCAAAACAGAGATTTACAACAAAACAAATACGTCCTGAAAAAATTACTATGAACTCAAAAGATGGTTCCCAAGGAGGACCCCCCTTGGGCACTGATGGCAGCAGGGCTGGAACACAGATTCAGTGCCCTGAGGTGACAGTGGGGACAGCGTTCATGTGCCAACACCAGTTCTGATGCATTTATCTAATATCTAGTCATGTTCATTACAAACACCTCACGTTAAGGAAAAAGTGGGTAAGAAAGTTTAGAAGCAGTTACCAATCTTTCTTTTATGTTCTTTAAGTTAGCAAACAGCAAAATACTTATCTTTCAACTATGAAAACCTATTTTCTTCATTAGGGCCAAGGTTACTAGTTCCCTACTAGCCCTATCATGAAAAGACCAGCGGTGGCAAATTTCACTTTTACTGTCTTAAAAAATACACATAAGCCCTGACTGGCATGGCTTAGTTGGTCGGATGTCACCCCACAAAGCAAAAGGTCTCCAAGTCGATTCCTGGCCGGGGCACATGCCTGGGTTGCGGGTTTGGTCCCTGGTCAGAGTACGTATGAGAGGCGACCTATTGATGTTTCTCTCTCACTTTGGTGTTTCTCTTCCTCCCTCCCTGCCTTCTCCTCTTTCTAAAAATAAATGAATAAAAAAA
>PVKM010003701.1:0-56046 GCA_004027735.1 Carollia perspicillata | reverse complement strand
AAATTTGGGCCCAACCGCTTCCCTTCTGAGCGAATTTGGGCCCAAACCCTTCCCTTCCCAGTGCTATGGGGATGGAGTCACTGTGCTTTCCCTTTAACCTTGGGGTCTCTGCCCGGCTGGGCTGGGAGTCAGCTTCAGGGCTGTCACAGCAGATTTCCCAGCCCCTCTGTTTGATAAATTCCTCCTACTCAAGCCTGGCGCCCCGTGTAGCCCAATTCTCCAGGCAGCCCGGTGACTATCGGGGTCAGTGCATCACAGCCTGCCTCTCAGCTCTCCCAAGCTGGCGCCCACAGACTGCGTGAGTAATCACAGCCCCGTGCGTCTTGCCTCTTCCTCCTTATTCCCCTCTCCTCAACCAGAGCTCTGTTGGTGTTGCTCCAATCCTGGTCTGTCGGGGAGGGAGGGAGCAGGTGACCCAGCTCTCTCCCAAGGATTTCGGCAGGCCCTCTGCTTTCAAGCAGTCTGTGGTAGACTGAGAGCCTGCTCTGGGCGCTGGGTCTGGGGCTACAAACTCGTCCTGGTCCCTACGCTGGTCCCCAGGACCTTACTGTCCTGAAATATCCTTCTTACCATCTGGTTTCTGGTGTTCAGTGTCCGCTACAGCTTTGTGGACTCTTATTTTCAAATACGCTGCAGCACTGTTGTCTGTCTGCTCTGTTCCTCCATGGATTAGCCAGTTTTTCCTCCTGTGTGTAGGGGGAAGTGAAATCTGCCCCCTCCTACTCCATCGCCATCTTCCATCTGGACATTTTGTTTTAAAAAAACATGGGCAAAATAACTGGCAGAGAATATAACTGTAAGATGATGAGCAGATAAGTTGCTGTATTTATGATGGTTTATCAAGTTTCTTTTCATCAAAACCTTCTCTTTTCTTACTCTGTAATATTGCACCACTGCCCTACTCCAGGACCTTCCACATGCTACCTGTGCTCCTTCACTTCTTTTTTTCCTTCATTAGTACTTATAAAGTACTATGTAATTTATGTATCTTGTTTTTAAAATGTTATTTCCCCTACTAGAAAATAATCCCTATGAGATTAAGACTGTTGTCACTCTGTTGACCATTGTGTTCCCAGTGCCTGGAATGTGTTAAACAGCTCAATAAATATTTGTTGAGTGTGTAACTGTTACTGAACAGCAATTGGCGTCCTGCTGCCTGCTGCTGCCCTCTAGGAAAAATTCCAGAGGCAAAGGTTTGGTGATAAAGGAAAGGAGTCTTTATTCAAAAAGTTCACAATTTTGTAATAACAGCTTTTCACATGCATTAGTCACTTAAGCCTATCAATTAAGGCTAAACTCTAACACTTGAGTTCTCCTATCATTCCCTGTTAGTTTTAATTATGTTATTTCTATAGGGTTAGTTTACAAACTAAAACAACATAAGATATAGAAGCTACACAATTTTGGAAGAATGGCAGGCTTCTGCCTCAGAGGTTGTCCAATCTAGAACACCCAAAGAATAAACCTGGGACTCTGTGTAGGCCAGCCAGATCCTAAGCTGTGCCTGGAGTTTGTTCCAATCCAAAATACATTTCTCTGTTGGGGAATGCAGGCAGCTGCAGCACAATTACCCAGGCGTCCTTGAGGAAGAAGAGAGCCTGAGAGCGTGAGAGCCTGAGAGCCAGAGCCAACCAACACCCTCTGAGAACCCAAGAGTTCTTCTCTTATTTCAGATCTTCTCCCCCATAATTGCTTGTGCTCAGGAGCATTCAGCTTCTCAGCCAATTCTGTCCTTGGGCAACCTCCTCCTACAGCCCCTTCCTACTCCTCCCCAGTGATCTGATCAGATCTCTCTGTATCACAGCCTGGTGAGTTACAAATTGTGTGTGTTGTCATTAAATTGATTACTCTTACCAATCCTAGGATACTACTCTATTTGTTCCGTTCAGTGCTACTTAGTATCAGTGCTTTGAGGTCAAGGACACATTTTTCATCTCCCTGAAAACGAAAAGCTATAGTTTGAGACTGAATGACTGAGCAAAATGTGGAAGGAAGAAACAGACAACGTAGTTGATGGTACTGGAAAAAGACATATTGGGTTGTGCTTTCTGGTGGCTGGCATATTCTCCAAACACTGCCCTTGTATTTTGCTAACCTATTTTGAGTACCTTTAATAAAGGTGATATGCTCCTCTTTGTTATTCTGAACAGAAAGTATGCCCTTTCTCATGTCTTAACTTCTTCTCCTTTCATGGTTAATATCTCTTTGGACTCCTTTGCTTAGGTGCTGTCACTGTGTTTTTAAGGAGGCGACTGTTGATTGGATTTGAGTTTGAGTCTTAAATAGATCATTTAGTCTCACAGACACAAATTCTATTTGTGGCTACATTTTGCCCATCCAGTCAGCTAGGAGATGTGAATATATGAGCCTTGGGTCCCTTCTCCTGTGGGTGCTGTCAGGTAGGCCTTGGCATTTATATGGAATCGAGAGGGTGCTGGCTAATTTGTGACCTGGACTTTCCAGTAAGGGCTGCCTGACCATGCTGCCTCAGGAGGTGATCCCCTACTGTGATTGTGGACAACAGATGTGAACTGGGCAGATGTGAACTACTCACTAGTCAGGTAATCAACTCTAAATGTATTTCATGTCCTTTGTGATAGCTCCACTCACTAAGATGGTGTTAGGAAAACCTCAGGACCTTATAAACACGAAGGGATCAACAGATTGTGCTTTGCTAAGGAGTGGAGGCTCTTGTCCTATTGCGAAGAGTCACTGGAAGACTTTAAGCTAAGCAGAAATGTTTATTTTAGAATGACTATCCTTTCAGTGGTGCTGAGGAGTGTGAGATGGGTGTAGTGAAGCTAGGAGGCTGTTAAGAAGTTCATGTGAGAAAAATTGTTGCCCCTGTGCAGAACTAGATGACTGCCTTCACAGGTATGTTATTCTCAAATGGACAGGAAATGGGGAAGAGAAACAGTGTTCACAAGGGGGACTGAGAATTACCTACCTCTTGGATCTGTTGACTTAAAGGTGTTAGGGACATGTCAAGCAGAAATTTGGATGTGGGGTTCTGGATTATGGGGGAGAAGGCTGTGCTGGAATCACTGCTTTAAAGCTTCATGTTGGGTGGATGATTTTTAAGAAATTAAAAACATAATTTTATTAGATTTATTAGGGTGACATTGGTCAACAGGATCTTACAGGTTTCAAGTGTACATTTCTATGATACATGATCTGTGTATTGCATTGTGTGCCCACCACCCAAGGTCAAACCATCTTCTGTTACCATACGTTAAACCACCTCCACACCCCCCTGGATTCCCTGCCCAGAGGTTGTAGAAAAAAGGGAACCTTCATTCACTGCTAGAAAGAACATTTTTTATTATGGAAAATTTCAGAGACAGATGTCAAAGCAATAGTATTGTGATATTGTGATTTATCTAAGAAATATGTATTTGGTCACGGAGCTCCTAAAAGATTGGGAATTTCCTAAGTGATAAGAACCGTAAAGGTATATTAATATTCATAGTAATCCCCTTTCAACCACACCTGAGTTTATGTTAATGAGGTGACTTTTGGAAAGCACCCCAAGGATGGGGAGAGAAACGAGGGGCTGGAAATTTAGTAAAGTCACCAATGGCCAATGATTTAATCAATTGTGCCTATGTAATAAAGCCTCCATAAAAACCCAAATGATGTGGTAAAGTTGCCAGGTTGGTGAACACATGGAGGTGCTGGGGGAGTGTCGTGCTCTGAAAGTACATGGAACTTCACATTCCTTCTCCATACCTTGCCCTAAGCATCTCTTCCATCTGGCTGTTCCTGAGTTTTATCCTTTTATAATAAACTGGTGATCTAGTAAGTAAAATGTTTCTGAGTTGGGTGAGCTACTCTAGCAAATTAATTGAACCAAGGAAGGGGTCGTAGGGACCTCTGATCTATAGCTGGTTGGTCAGAAACACAGGTGACAATTCTGGATTTGTGACTGGCATATGAAGTTACAGGCGTGATTGGGACTAAGCCTTTAACTTGTGGAATCTGACACCATCTCCAGGTAGATAGTGTGAGAATTGAATTGAATTATAGGACGCCTAGCTGGTGTTGTAGAGAATTACTCTGTAGTGTGGAACACACACACATAGTGTAATAAGCCAAATTTCATGTACCCATTACCCAGCTTTGTTAATTGCCAGCTTAACATCAATCTTGTTTTATCTATATCTCCCAGTTACCCCATGACCATGGGTCATTCATACATGTTCTTTGACTAGTCCCTTTCCCTTCTTTCTGCTATTATCCCCCTCTTCTCTGGCTGTTGTCAGTCTGTTCTGTGTTTCCATGTCTCTGGTTCTCTTTTGCTCATTAGTTTATTTTGTTCACCACATTCTTTTTTTAAAAGATTTTATTTATTTATCTTTAGAGGGGAAGGGAAGGGAGAGAAATATCAATGTCTGGTTGCCTCTGGTGCATCCCCTGCTGGGAACTGGCCTGCAACCCAGGCATGTGCCCTGACTGGGAGTTGAACTGTGATCCTCTGGTTCACAGGCCCACGCTCAATCCACTGAGCTACACCAGCCAGGGCTCACCACATTCTTTTTATAAGTGAGATCATATGGTATTTGTCACCGACTGGCTATTATGGCTTCTCCACTGTATGTTTTATCAAGTAGGCTGTTAAATATAATTTAGTTTTAAGCTGAACTGAGTTAAAACCAGTGAGTAATTGTTTTATTCTGCCCTCATAAATACATAAAAGATTTTGCTGGGTATATGGTGTAAAGGGTTTCTTTTAATGTCATTAATGTTGACTCTCATTGTTGACTTGGGATACTTCCTAGACACCAGTTTCATGACCCCCCAAAACTGCAACAAAAGCCCAAAGCTCTAATCTTTCCAGATACTGCTTTGTTGCCTGCCAAAACCCAGACATAAATTGGGAGGGGGAAGACACTTATGTTCATAATAGGGAACTGATGCTTCCATCTGTGTGTAATCTGTTAATATGATTTGTAGTTAAGTTATAGTTTTTTATTTTTATTCTTTCAGCAACCATTAATTGAGTGATGACCATGTTCCAGACATTGTGCTGGGTTCAGTGGAGCTTGCAATCTCATGGGGAGGACAAATGCAAAATAATAGTTATGTGAGCACTGACAGTGCAGAGGAAGGATTAGTTAGCTTTGCAACAAAGGTGGTGCTGTTCCTATTCACCTGGCATACTGCAGGTGAATAGGAACTGACAAGGTAGATTGTAGGGAATAGAGGTGGGGGGCTGGGAGGGCCATGAGGCACTAGGCAACAAATCTCATAGCAAAGATAGTGCCATGAGCAGAGAGGTAGGAAATGACCTTTTAGCTATTGTTTTAATTTTTAATAAATATATATTACACATGGTGTAAAATCTAAATGGCTCAACAATGAAAATTAAGTTTTATCTTTCCTCTCAACCCTAAGTCATGAAAGTCCCCTCCCTAGAGACAGCCACTGTTACACTTTCTTGTGTAAATCTTTCCACAGAATTTCGCTGAATTTATAAACCTCAGATAGATTTTCTCTTTATCTCCATGCAAAAGTTAACACGCTATATGACTTGTTCTGCACCTTGCCTTCTTTTTCAACTTAAAGTATTGGGCAGGTAGTGTTGCTGCTTCCCTTTTAATATAATGGCTACAGACTCTGTTATGTGAGGGGACCATAATTTTTTTAGCCAGCACCCTTTGGAATGTCTATTTGGAAGAGACATTTAGGCCTTTTCTAATAATGCATTGTTATCCATCCCATGAAATACATGGGGATAAGTGAGCTGCAGCCATAGAGAGTGGAGCTGAGGGTTGTAAATATATTCAACCCTTACTTCAGGTTCTGTTAACAAACAAAATGTCAAACATTTGGAAAATAAGCAAATAGAATTTCAAGAAATTAAAAATAGTCACTGAAATTACAAACTCAATGGATAGGGTAAAGGACTAAACAGAGAATTGGCAAACCAAATGATGAATATGAAGCAATTATTCAGGAAGTGGCACAGAGAAGCAGAAGGAAAGTGTATCTACACGCTGAAGTGCAATACAGCATTGACATTGCAGGAACCAGATCCACATGTCAATACGAATAACCCCCCGAAGCATATTGTAGAGTGAAAAAAAGCAAGTTACAGAATAATTCACAGCATGTATAATCCAAAATCATACAAAATTAATGTACAAGGTCTCTCCAGAAAAAGTCCATCCATTGTTAATATAATGAGAACAATTTGCACAACATCGATGTGACCTGGCAGCCAAGGAGAGTGGGCTGGAATGCACATGTGTGAACAATGACAACTTCACTGTACTAGTCAGTGGGAGCAGTAGGTGCCATTGAGTGAGAATGTGCACTGTGTGGACATCACATTCAACATGACTGAGTGAGTAGAGCAATTAATCTGCATCAAATTTTGCATTAAGCTTGAACATTCCTCTGCGGAAACTATTTGGATGATTCAGAAGGCTTTTGGGGATGATGCAATGAATGCAGCATGAATAAAAGTGTGGCACAAATGCTTAAAAAATGGTCCAGAATCTGTTGAAAGTGATCCACATTCTGGAAGGCCTGAAACATGCAGAACATCTGAGAATGTTGAATACATATGGGCTGCAATCTACAAAGATTGGCAACTGACAGTGTGAGAAGTAGAAGGTGATCTGGGGATTCCAAAAACTACTGTGTCTGAGATTTTGACGCAGGATTTCAGCATGAAACGTGTTGTGGCAAGTTTGTTCTGTGGCTTCTGGTACTAGAGCAGGAGGAACATCGTGCTGCAGTTGCTAATGATGCTGGGAGAACAGTGTGAATTTCCAAGGCACCTACTTTGAAGGAGACTGAGATGTCATTGTCATATGTACAGTGTTTATTGTATCTTACATATTCTTCAGTAAATGTCTCTATTTTTCATATTACATGGCTGGATACTTTATGGACAGACCCTGCCATATATCTGCAATTAAGCTCTAAGGGAATAATAAACACCAAATTCAGGCTAGTGGATTCTGGGGATAGAGTGGGGGACAGTGGGGGGCTTGATTGGGAATGGTACAAAGGGTACTTAGCTTTCTTGGGAAGGTGCTGTTGATTAACTTGAGTGATAGCCACATAGATGTCTGGTAAACCATTCTTATCCTGATTAATTCTTGCAAAATATATCAAATACCGCAGGCATACCTTGGAGACATTGCAGGTTCAGTTCCAGACCACCATTAAATGAGTATTGCAATGAAGTGAGTCATAATCTTTCTGCTGGTGGAGGGTCTTGCCTTCAATTTATAAAAAATGCAACATCTGTCAAGCACAATAAAGTGAAGCACAATAAAACAAAGTATGTCTGTATATAAAATAGTATATATAATTTATGTACAGATAAAAATGGAATAAACACCTCCGTATTCACTGTCCAGCTTAAGAAACAAAAAATTACCAGTATCTTTGAAATCCCCTGTACATTCCTTTTCAATTATGTTTTTCTTTATCCCTTATATGTACTGTACTTGTACTTTTAGGTATCTGATATATTTCATAATTAAATTTTTAAAAGGGATGCTTTATAGCCTTCTTATAATTATCTTCCTAGTATATATAATAATCAATTTGAATTTAAATCTTTGTCCCCCTTTTTAAGATTTACTGCATTGGTCATCTAAGTAAAAAAATTATGTATTGTGTACCTATGACTAATTTTCTAAATACAACACATTTTCGACATCTTCCTAAGTATGTGATATTTTAAATGCATTAATGAAAACTATTCTTTGGTCTGGCCTCATCATGTTTGATCAGGGAGAAGAAAGTTATGATAGTTTCTTGGCTAGTGCCATATTTTCTCTGAAGTAGGAGTTCATGCTACAAGGTCAATATGGTGAAAGTCTCCTTTGGAAGGTGGTGGTACTAGAAAAGAAAACAAATAAACAGGAACATCTCTGGAGTTAGAGTAGGACCCTGTGTTAGAGTGGTGGGACCCTTTACAACTTCTTATTTGTGAAGGAAATATTTTCTAGTTGGGAGGTGGGATGTGAGTTAGCTGTAGAGATATTGTTGATAGTCTAGAGAAGCCACCTACAGTGTCTCAAAAAGGTAGTATACTAGTCAGCTGGAGCTATCATAACAAAATACCACAGACTGGGTGTGTTCATGAACATAAATTTATCTCCTCATAGTTCTGGAGGCTGGAAACCTGAGATCAGGGTGCCAGCAGGGTTGAGTTCTGGTGAGTTCTCTCTTCCTGGTTTGTAGACAGCTACCTTGTCACTATGTACTCACATGACCTTTCTGTGCATGAGTGTGCATGGAGAAAATGAGAGGAATCTCTGTTCCTTTTCTTTTAAGGCCACCAATTCTGTTGGATTAGGAGCCCACCCTTATGACCTCATTTAACGTTGATTGTCTCCTAAGAGCACTATCTCCAAATACATTCATATTGGGAGTTAGGATTTCAACATATAAAGATTGAGAGAACACAATTCAGTATAAAGTAGATAGTTTATTTTGGCCAATAATCTTTAAATTCTGGTGAGTTAAAATAGATTTTATTTTCTTTCATTTTAAAAAAATATATCCATAAATTAAAGTTGAAGTACTATAAGCTGCTTTATTCATTTATTTTCTTATGTGTTCTCAAATCCCTTCCTTTTCACTTGTGTGTATCTATATATTTGCATTTATTTCAGTTTAAGACTTAACCATCCCTTAGTAATTCAAGTAAATAGAGCAGCAAATGTAGTTGCTGTTGTATGTTCCAGTTTCATGGCCCTCTAAGATAACTGTGATTAATGTATTTGTTTATTTGCTATTTAACTTCAGAGCTTCTAGGAAGGTAGATTCTGTCATGTACCTCATAAAACCATTGGAAGGTTTTTAATCTCTAACAGTACTTGAATTTTATTCATTAATTTGGACCAAATTATAAAGACTGATAAATGTGGATAGCCTTGGATTTTTATAGAAGATAAGAGCTTAAAAATATGTAATTGCTCCCTTACAGGTCAGAACTAAGGCTCTTTTCCCAGAACTCAAATGAGGTAATTCCTTGTAACAGATGACTACTGGCTAATGTCTTTATAGTTTACTGTTGTTTATGGAGTGACTATGGTGGGTCAGATGTAGGGATGGCTGGCAGATACCTTGAGCATTGCCCTCAGGGATATTAGCCCTGGTGGTGGGGAACAGACAGTTAAAAGGCAGTCATAGTGCAGTGTAATTGTTGTTCCGATAAACATAGTCACTATCAGAGACTATGTTCTGGAGATGTGTGATGAGCAGGGCTGCCACATAAGGTTGTGTAGGTTGTGCCTAGAACAATTCCAGGGAGCATCTTTCATGTTGAAGTCTGTGAGGACCACCCTGATTGTGGAAATTCCAATCCAATCCTGAGGGATTAGGAAGGACTTCCCTGCCTGTAAGAAGTAATATGTACTTTGTGATTTAAAGGATGAGTAGGTGTTAATCCAGTGAAGATGGTTAAGGAGGAGAGAGTGGAAAGAGTCCCAGGAAGAGGCTCAGAGGAAAGACTGATTAATTTATTCCCAAGAATACCTGGTGTTTAGTGTAAAGTCTTTGCCAGTGCCTTTAAATAGTAGGAAACAGGTTAAAAAAAGTGTGCGACAGTCTTTTGTAGTAATTTTGTAGTCTAGTCCTTTGGCAATTGACTTGAATTTTATTGTGTTTAATTAAAGGAGAAATACGTAAAACAGCAATTAAAATGTTGTAAATGATGACTCAGCCACAGGTACACTGTCATTGATTCTGGGAAATGTCAGAGTGTGAGGCAGAGACAAATAAATTATATACTTGATCTAAAACAGAAAATCAGTGCTATATTTTTAAGGGTCCTTAGACTAGTCTGGGAATCTGCTGGCCTCCCATGATGTTCTGCTTAAGTATATCTGTGAATGTTAGTTTTAAAACATTTTAAAGAAAATATGTTTAAGAATATAGGTGGTTAGTCATCCATTTTTTTGTTTGTTTGTTTCAAGGGGTTAAATTCGTGATATTCTTCTGTTCCCTGGTTAAATTTGGAACAAGTTGGCAGATAAAGGAGCCAGGTGGATAGAAATCAAAATGTCTTTTTTTAAAATCAGTGACAGGACTTAGAGAGTGTGGTTTATGTGTATAGCAATAGTGGGCTTTTTGAGACTGTAGCCTTAGATGAGGTAGAAATAATCCCTCTAAGCCCTGGAGATGTTGAGCCAGGATAGGCCCACACCTAGAATAAGGCAAGTGTAATCAACCTACACTTTTGTATCATAGGACACCTCTAGTAAAAAGTTTAGTCATTGAGCTCATGTTTGCCTCCTTGGTCCTAGTTTTTAATGAAAAATTTCTGCTTTTTCATTCTATAATACACTAGAATGGACATCTTGATTTTGTGAAGACTATCAGATGGTATGTGGTTTGTATTTACCCACAGAGAAATGCAAGCACAGCAGTGATAGGAGGTTTATCCTGGTGTCTCATCCAAAAGTTTCATGGGATAGTAAAATGATTTTTCCATGTCTGGTTTTCCCAAATAGTTATTTAAGACCTAGAATCATTTTCTTTCTCTTATTCTTGTTGTATTCCATATTTGGGGAAACTACTTCGAATTTGTAGTGTTTTTGATTCACATAAACTTATTCCATATTGGTTTTAATCAAATCTTTGGAATTTGAACTATTGAAGAAGAAGAGCATTGGATTGGAGTTTGAACTCTTGGCTAATGGGCTTGATTTTCATTATTTTAGTTTCTCATATATGATAGAACTTTTGTCTTGAAGAGCTAGGAAATCAGTTTATTTCTTTAATTAAAGTCACCATTTATCAGGGCTGGCTTTTTGGTGATTCACAGGTTTTTGTTTTATTATTGAGAGTTATCAGGTTTGGAGCAACTTGAACTCTCATACATTGCTTGTGGTTGGGGTGGTTGACTCAAAATGGTGTAGTAACTCTAAGCAATGGTTTGGTGGATTCTCACAAAGTTAAACATGCATTTGTAATATGACTGAGCAGTCCTATTCTGTGTATTTACCCTAGAGAAATGGAAACATGTTCACATACAAACTTGTTCATGAATGTTCATAGCAGCTTTATTTGTGATAGCTAAGATCTGGAAACAAGCCAAATGTCCGTCAGCAGGTAAATGAATAAACAACCTTTGGTATGGTCTTACAATAGAGTACTTACTCAATAGTAAAAAGTAATGGATTGTTAACTCACATATTACTTGGGTGAATCTCAGAGATGTTATGCTGAGTAAGAGAAACCATTCTGAAAGGGTCATATATATACTGCATGGTTCCATTTATTTAACTTTGAAAATATAAAACTGTAGTAATGGGAAACAAATCAGTGGTTTCTGGGGTTAGATAAGATGAAGGTGTAAATGTTAAGGAATAGTATGAGTGAATTTTCTTGGGAGTTATAGAACTGTTCAGTATCATGATTGTGGTAGTGCTTACATGAATCTATAAGTAGTTAAAATTCATAGAACTGTACAACAAAAGAAAATAGTCAATTTTATTGTAAGACAATTTAAAAAGTAAAAAATAAAAAGACAGCATCAAGGAAGTTTAAAAAAAGAAAGAAAAGAAAGAAATAAGCCACAGACTAGGAGGAAATATTTATTTTGCATTTTTTATTGTTTTTCAAGTACTGTTGTCTCCATTTTCCCACCACTACTCCCCTCCACCCCCACCTCCCACCCTTGATCCTTCCCTTTGGCTTTGCCCATGGGTCCTTTATACAAGTTCCTTGACAACCCTTCCCCTTCTTTCCCCCATTATCCCCCTCCCTCTATCCCCTCTGGTTACTGTCAGTTTCTTCTTTATTTCAGTGTCTCTAGTTATATTTTACTTGCTTGTTTGTTTTTTTGATTAGGTTCCACCTATAATCATATATGCAATAAGGAACTCATGTAAGAACATATAAAGATCTCTTAAAATTGAATAAGATCACCCAGTTTAAGCAGGGCAATAGATTTGAATCAATGGTCATTTCATCAGAGAAAATATACAAATGGTCCTTAAGCACATAAAAAGATGCTGAACATCATTAGGGATTGGGGAAATGCAAATTAAAACCACACAGATGTACCACTTAACATTCTCTAAAATAAGTATAATCAAAAGAAGATAACAAGTGTTGTTGAGCATGTGTATAAATTATAACTCTCATACATTGCTGGTGGGGATATAAAATGGCACTCTTTCCCAAATGGAAAACAGTTCAGTCACCTCAATAAATTCAATAAAAAGGAAAAAATAGTAAACATAGATTTACATATGATGCAGCAGTTCCACTCCTGGGTATCTATCCTAGGGAAATGAAAACATATGTCAGTGTACACTTGTATATGAATGTTCGTAACAGCATTATTCATAATAGCAAAAATTGGAAACAATCTAAATGCTCATCAACTGGTGAATGTATAAACAAAATATAGTATATCCATATGATAGAATACTATTTGGCAACAGAATAATGAAGTACTGATACCTTCCTTCCACATGGGTGAACCTTGAAAACATTATGCTTAGTGAAAGAGGCCAGACACAAACTACTACTTGTATTGTATGATTCCATTTTTATGTGAAAAGTCCAGAAAAGATAAATCTATATAGACAGAAAGTAGGTCAGTAGTTGCCTGGGGCTGAGAGTAGGAAACAGGGAGTGACTATGAATGGAAATTTTCCAAAATTAGATGGTAGTGATAGTTGTACAATTCTGTGAATATACTAAAAATCATTAAATTGCACACTTAAAATTAATGAATTTTATAGTATGCAAATTGTACTTCAATAATTTTTAAAAAGATATTTCACTACACATTTAAACAAGCAATATATTTGAATGAATTCTCCTTGAAACTAATATATCCATGAATAGCCCAGATGCATAATAAGTAGCAGAACAAGTAAAAAATATTGAAAAGACTATAACATCCATTCTCAAAAACAGAGTCACTTAAATGACCCCCAAACCTGAAAAGTTATTGTCACTGCTGGTATGGATCTGTTGCATTCTCTTTATTCACTGAATTGGAAATCATTATCATTATCTTCAAACAGTGTATAACTGGATCTGGAATGGGATGCTTTCAGATGAAGCATTAGAACTCAGAGTAACCCCAACAGTGCTGTAAATAAACCCCCCAGTAGTGGCCAAACCAAAGTGATGATTATCAACTCCCAGTAGCTCCTCTAAGGGAAGATGAGGTCTTAGTAGAGGAGAACAGGTGCATGGGTGCAATTCCTTAACAAAGGCTTATTAATAGAGATATCTATATATCTCACCTGGTGGATGGCAATGTAGGAGTACTGGTAATGGAGAATCCACTTGTTCAATTACTCTCGCAACAACTTTAGTCTCAAAAGTGGAAATTGGCACTGGAGTAATCGGAGCTGGCTTCTTTAATGACGTCATGGGACTTTTGAGCCACACTTTGTCCGTAATTAAATTCCTTCCTCATACCACCAATTTTTGGATGGGCATATACATAAATTGTATGTAGGGTTTTTTTTGTTATGTCTCTTAAAAATTAGAAAAGTTAGTATTGTATATCATCAGCACAATATGCCAATACAGTTATAAAGTGAGTTTTTTCATACCCACAAGTTGAAATTCTTCAATTTTTTGACTGAAAAATTCTTGAATTTTTGAAGCTGTGTTTTAAGCTACATCAAATGTCATCATCTTGTTTTAAGTCACATCAAATGTCAAAGGAATTTCATCCATGTTTGCTTTCTGTAAATGGTCAAAACTAAATTCTTCCCTGACATTAGTCACAACCTGTGAAATCAGTAATCCTCTATTTATCAGCTGATATCTATGTGCTATTTTTCTTGCTTACGTACATAGTAGATTATATTTCTTTGTCATCTGGATCTCTATGATGTTGATTCAGGAAAATCACTCATACCTCTGTTGCTTTCCATTTTTTCTGAATACTGAGCATTCTGAGCTTTGGAAAAAATCTAGTGTCATACTTTCATTCCTTGTAGTTATGATCTCTTTACAGTTTGGCAGATGGAAATATACCATTCATGTTTGCTCCATGCCTTTGTCCTAATACCTTATTCTTTGTAGAACTGGAAGATGCTAAACATGAACTTAATGTCATAGCAATAATTGTTCATTTGCTCCATGGACTACAGTGGTAATAAGTAAGAACCTAAACTCTACCTTGAATTAGCAGTATATATCTTGTTGGTTGGTATAGGAGCTGTAGAATATATTTTTGGTCAAAACTATCAAGACCAGTGTTAACTTGGTTATCTTTGTTGAGATTTTTTTTTTTTTTTTGCTATGTTTTACCACAAGGGGCAGCATCATCACCTTCATTGTGTCCATTTAATCTTTAACATGGATGCATTGGGCCCAGGTAAGGAGGGAAAGATTTTAAAAGTACTATATAAAAACAGTATTACCTAATAATGCTTATATATGATGGTGATGGTTAATGGGGGAGAGTGTGAAGGAATTTCCTGTAATTGATAAATTTGTCTGCAAATATGAACCTCCTATAAGGAAAAAAACTCCTATGTCTCCTTTGCTCTCAGTACTCACAGTGGACACTTTTGTGATAAGACGTGTGGGAGTTTTCCCACACAAAGCAATTCTCAAACTCTGTGATGGATACTGACTGGGTGTCCCACAATTTTACTCATTTCTAATACTATCTACCTAGAAATAGTATCAGATCCTATAGTTAAGGGCTGAGTCCTACAAGACTGCTGCCCCTCCCATTTCAGTGGCAAGTCGCAAGTCTGGGTTGTCACCTGTGCTTCTGACCAATAGGCTATAAATCAGAGAGTTCCCACAATCCCCTTCTTGGGTTTGATCATTTGCTAAGGTATCTCAAAGAACTCAGGAAAAACAGTTTACTAACTTATTATTAAAAAATTTAACTCAGGAACAACCATATAGAAGAGAAGCATAGGGCAAGGTATGTGGGGACCTGAGTTTCTATGGTCTCTGAGTATACTACTCTCCCAGCACAGCACCTCTACTTGTTCACCAAATTGGAAGTATCTGGGTTTGCTTAAGGCAAGATAAGCCTTTTACTAAAGAAGTTATATGCCTGGAGCCTGACTACCCATCATGACTTGCCCCATTAAGAATTTGTAATTATATCCCCCATGAGGTTGCTTTCTGTAGAACTCATTTTTCATCCACATGCCTAACTACAGAGTGAAATAAGAATAAACAATGTTAAGTTTGATCTAGAGTGGAGAGTGTGCAGAGCCCTCAGCAGCCCTCCCGCCATCAGTATCCATTACCATCACAACTGGGGAGGAACCATGGCTGCCACAGTCAGCTCTAGTAACCATCCTCATTACTACAACCATGAGCAGTGGGGCTGAGACCCAGCAGCTGTCTAACACACTTCCTCAGACCTGCCACCAATCAGTGTGATTCCATGGACAGAGGTAGTGGCAGTGGCAGCACACTGGTCATCACAATGAAGGTTTGGGGAAAAGTAAAATTGTTCGGTGTCAGAAACAGGAATGGTTTCATCCACAGGAATGACACCAAACAATATGCATTTGTACACCAGCCTGACATAAAGAAGAGTTAACCCCAGGAAGCACCACCCCAGTACAGGAGGTAGAGAAACTATAGAATTTGATGTTATTAATGGAGAAAAGGGTGCAGAGGCACCAAACGTTGTAGGCCCTGGTAGATTTCCAGTGCCAGGCAGTAAAAAAACAGCGAAATGTAACCATTATAAACATTATAAATGTTATTGGGGTCCTCTGTGTGTTTACCAGCAAAATTACTTGAATAAAGAGAGTAAAGAAAAGAAGAGATTGTAGAGAGTGCCCCTAAATGCTGGCCCCAACTGCATGCACACCTTTTCCCATATGGAGACCCCACTATGGGTGTTGTTGAGAGTATTCCAATCCTGTCTAAGGAGGAATGATGGGGGTGCTAATAAGTAGGGTGAAGGAGAACAAAGTAGACCAGGGAGAGAGATCACCTATTGGGAATATAGACCATGACTCAGAGCCCCTCCTCACTTAGGACAGCAATGAAGAGGAATAGAAAAATCAATAAGAGACCCAAGGTCAGCAGGCACCTCAACATAGGTGCCCCCCAAACTTCAGTTACCAACATAGACACCCCCAAAACTCTAAACCTCAAGATGGCAAGAGACTACAGTTGGAAACTCAGTTCTGAGGCTGAGCAGGAAGAGGGTAAGTGAGGACTTGCAATCTGTACTATCATCCGGGTTAGATGCCCAAAAAAGAAAATGAATATGAAATTTCAGCAATAAGATCTGAACAAACGATTGGTGCTGAAGACCTTAAGTATTTGCTTTGTGTCCATTAATTAGACAAGTAGAACCATCTGCATTATGGGGCTTTTATTATTTTTCTCTAAAGACTCCTCTTTTTGGTAATGACCAACATATTTTTTTAAAGTCTGGTGTTTTTCATATACCTTTAAAGGTTAGAAAATTGTTTCATATCTGGTTAATTTGATGTTATTAAGGACCTGAGTTTTAATTTGTAATAAAATTTTATAGCTTGATTTTTTCCACAAAAGACAGCAAACTGCAAGTATCTAATAATACAAGTCAATATACTACTATTACTACTACTACTACTACTACTACTACTACTACTAATAATAATAATAATAATAATAATAATAATAGAGCAAAACAGAGACAGAGTTTGGCTTAAAGAACTCTCATATTTCCTTAGATTTTGTGTATTGTTTCTTCTTTGACAAAGTCTTGTGAGTTCTCATATGTCTTGGTGATAAGAGACATTATAGAACATATACATAGAATATAGTAAGTAGTGTTCATTCTTTTTCTCATGTAACTTTCTCCTTCAGTGGCAAAATGACGTGGGGGAACACTTTACCCTTCTATCTTTTGCTATTGCTAGCAAAGAACTGAATGTAGAGAGACATATGAATTTTCCCTCCTAAGGGAGAAGTATAGAAAGTGGTAGTGATTTATGTATTTTTCATATTTCACTCACTTTTCCTTGAGCATGTATGACTCATCCAGGACTCCTTCCTCACTCATGGAATTGAAAGCTCATACACAACTTTTTTTTGGGGGGAGGGGGTTCTTAATGGGAAAACCCTACTAAGAAGAAATGAGACTTAAAGACTTGCAGATAATTATTTTAGTCATATCATAGCCACGTCACAAGAAGTTGGCTCCACAGTCCCTAAATGATGACTGCAAAAATGTGCACTGTGGTGTTTAGCTCCCCAAGGGATGCAATTACTTTCTCCATGAGACCCAGTCCTTGAAATGAACTAAACAAAAGCATTTCTTTTTATCTTCTTCCTCTGGTACATAGCAAAGCAAATTGCATTTGTTGCAGCTAGAAATTTGTGCATCCTGGGTCCTTGTTGACAGATGGCAGCAGGACTGGCCTCAGGGCTGCTGCTGGTGCAAATCAAAGAGCTCGAAGGTTCTGCCCTTGCCAGGAACAAAATTGTTTCTTATCATCCCATCTTCCTTCACCAAAAGCATGAAAAACAAGATGTAATCAGTAGTTGAAAGTACTGAATGCCATAATAACCATAAAATATACTGTCCTTTCTTGTTGTCCTAATGGCTGAGGGACTTAAAAGTAGATGGTTGCATAACCCTTTTGAGAGACTGTGCAGTGGCTCCTAAAGTGCACACCCTGTACCTGGGCTGTAAGATAATTTCTGAGTTTCTTAGTTGTTGCAAATTACCCATGCCTTTATGTCCATGCTTTCTCTGTCCTTCCACAGGCCTGATGTTTTTTTCTACTTTGTTTCAGGGCTCATCGTTGGGGTGATCCTGAGGTATGGCACCCCTGCCACCAGTGGCCATGAGAAGTCACTCAGCTGCACTCAGGAAGACAGGGCCTTCAGCACATTATTAGTCAATGTCAGTGGAAAGTTCTTTGAATACACCTTGAAAGGAGAAATCAGCCCTGGCAAGATCAACAGTGTAGAGCAGAATGACATGCTGAGGAAGGTGAGCTGGGTAGGACACTGAGTGGTTGTTGTCCTGATGTGGTGTTTGATTTCCTATTTGTTCTCAAACTTATGGAGAGAAATTATTTCAAACTCCTGGAGCATAGATAGCATTTGTGCTTCTCAGTTTTGCTAGGAAGCTTTTGGGCTATGATGTGGAAAAGAAGGAACAAGATTTGAATTTGAGCCTTTCAGTTTTGCTAGGATCAGTAGCCAACTTGGGCCACTGATGGTGCAGTTGGTTTGTACATCCCCATTCAGCTCATATTTCTAATCCCTTTTCTTTACTGTGACTTTTGTTATGATTTATGGATGAACTTGTTTCTTTCTTAAGATTGGTTTCACTTTCAAACTGTTCAGAACTAATTCTTAGTTCTTCATGGTTCTTTTGCCATATCCTATAAATATTTGTCGACTGTATCCTCTCATCAGTGATTGATAACAAAGGTTTATTCTTCAGAGGAAAAATGTCTTCTTGTCTTAGAATTTGAGTCCAAATATGTCCAAATATTTGAGTCCAAACGGTTTTCATTTGATATTGAAAGTAGCTAAAATACTCCACAGGAAAAAGGATTATGTCTCCTTACTTGGGTGATTTCCAGCATAAGCAAGAGATGCGTATTTATCCTCATATATTCTATTACCTTATAGATCTGGTGTTACCAGCAGGAAGGCTTCTGGATAAAGTCCGAGGGATGCAAATTGTGGAAGCCCCTTTTAATATGGAACAAGATTAATGTGTGTGAAGGCTTGCAGTCAAAGACACAATGTAGCCCTTACTCCAAAAATTAAATTATTAATCTCAAGATCTATCCTAATTCTTAAAGAAAATTATTTTCAACCTGGAGCATTCAACATGTCCATTTTCTCCATGTCCTAAATGGCAGTTCTACTGAATTCTTTGCTTTCAACACTTCTCAAGCATGTATGGGATGGAGTGGGTGTGAGGAAACTCTTGTGCTGCTTCATACATTACTGAGTTTGGTGACTTCCAGCAAGTCTCACTCTCTTTTGCCCCAGTGTCCTCATCTATGTAGATATTGTCCAAATTCCCTTCTCATTCTGACAGTCCCTGCTTTTCAGACTGCTCTTATCTTCAGCAAGAAGATAGAATAAAGTATAATTTGGAGAGAACCATTCAATTTTTAAATAGACTAGTTAACATTTCTAGTTTCTAAAGAGAAATGCTAACTTTACTTTTAATAATTAGAATGAAAATTTAAAACAATTAATTGAAATAAGAGCCAATTAATCTACTAACATGAACAAATTCTTTTAAAAGGTTAGGAGGTTTATAGAATGGTTGTGTTTTCTGGATGTGATAAGACTTTTGCTGTCTAGTAGTTTCACAGTGATTTCCCTGTATTAAAACTACAAGTGATTTTAGTCCCCTTAGAGCCGCTGAATTTATTTTGGTGTTTAGGAAGCCATTACCATCACTGGGGACTTTGATCTAGGTCACATCATATATCACAAAAGGCTGGCCACTCAAAAGAGACTTAAATTTAGTAGAATTATGTCTATAAGTGATTCCGTGGGAAGATCCAGAAAATTAATAAAGAATTATGACTGCATCTTTTATTGCAGTTGAGCCTTCATAAAGCTGTGATAAAATCAAGATATTTTGATTTCTTGCTTAAAAACATTGACCAGAAACTTCCTATGAGGTCTCAAAATTGCATTGGACTGTTGTGTCTTAATATGTATTAAATGGTACACCAATAGCAGAACTCAGAAGTGCTATGTGAAAAAGAACTTGCCATTCCACAGGGGAGCTGTGACTTCTCATTTGTGATGAGCTCGTGATTTTTCACATTTATATTACATGCTTTAATATTCAACTGGTAGCCAATGGCTTAAAATATTAAGCAAATATTATAACACCAATTGGTATTAAACTAATAATGGGCTTTTTTTTTCTTTTAAACTTTTAGGTAACATTTGATCCAGAGGTCTTTTTCAACATTCTGCTGCCTCCAATTATTTTCCATGCTGGATATAGTTTAAAGAAGGTAAGAAAATTTGCAAATATTTCCTTTTCTTCAAGCTTAAAAATAATCATAAATTATCCACAGATAATAACAATATAAAGACATTCCTGGGGTGAATTATCATAAAACAAAAACTTTGTATAGTTGAAAAAAGAAATATAAACACATTCCAAAATAGTGCTCATGATAGTACATGTGTGTGGTATATACAGCTAATGCCATAAGTGGGTCTACCTTTGCCAATAACTTCATGGAAACTATGAAAGGAATTCCCATGGCAAACAGATTTCCTGCTGGTTGACCTTTTAATAGTGTTATTGCTTGATTTAAAGTTTTATTTTCTCCTGAGAGGTAGAAAGGCTTTAAATTATGTAAGCAGTATGATGTTTTTGACCAGTGTTTCTTAAAGCATGGGAATCTATGTGTTAATTTGCCTGCATAATTTTCTAGTTTTTTCCATCTCCAAGACTGCTTATTACTGTGTTCTGTACCCACTCAGACACTATAGTTGACTCATCATCAATGATTCATTTCTGTTTTAAAATCTGGGGCTCTCATACATTGCCAGCGGGAATATAAAATGGCACTCTGAAAAAGTTTTGCAGTTTCTTATAAAACTAAAGTTGGAATTCTCATATGCCCCATCATTTTTATTCCTGAGCATTTATCCCAGAGAAATGAAAACTTAGGTTCACACAAAAACTTGTACATGATTGTTTATGGCAACTTTATTTGTAATAGCCCAAAACTGGAAATAACTAAAATGTCCTACAATAGGTGAATGGTTAAATGAACATCCATATCATGGAATACTACTCACCAATAAAACTCAACAAACTATTCATACATACAACAGTCTGGATGAATCTCAAAGACATTATGCTGAGTGAAAAAATCTAATCACAAAAGGTCACATACTATATTATATCATTTATATAGCATTCTAGAAATGACAAAATTATAGGAATGGAGAACAGATTAGTGGTTTCCAGGGATTAAGAATGCAGGAGCAAGCCCTGGCTGGTGTGCCTCAATGGATTGAGTGCTGGCCTGTGAACTAAAGGGTCACTGGTTCCATTCCCAGCCAGAGCACATGCCTGGGTTGCCGGCTGGGCCCCCAGTGGGGGATGCACAAGAGGCAACCGCTTGTTGATGTTTCTCTCCCTCTCTTTCTCCTTCCCTTCCCATCTCTCTAAAAGTAAATAAATAAAACCTTTGGGAAAAAAAGAATGCAAAAGTGAGAGGGGGATGAGTATGACCACAAAGGGGTAGCATGAAGGAGATTTTTATGTTGTTAGAACTGTTCTGTATCTTTTTTTTTATTCTCACCCAAGGACATGCTCACTTATTCTAGAGAGAGGGGGAGAGGGAAGACAGAATGGGAGAAAAACATCAATATAAGAGAGAAACATCAGTCGCCTGTCTCTCACATGTGCCCTGACTGGGGACTAAGCCCATAACCTAGGCATGTGTCCTAATGGAACCAGTGACTTTTTGGTTTATGGGACAATGCTGCAACCAACTAATTCACACTGGTCAGTGCAAACTGTTCTATATCTTGATTGCAGTGGAGCTTACATGAATTTACACATGCAAAAAAAGGACATAGAACTACATACATGTATTGTACCAATGTCACTTTTCTGGTTTTGATGTTGTACTACAGAGATAACCAGAGGAGAAAACTGGGTAAAGGTACACAGGACCTCTGTGTACTAGCTTTGCAACTTCTGTGAATCTATAATTACTCCAAAATAAAAAGTTTAAAGAAATTCATCCTGATTATTGAGAGTCATTGTGCTTAGCAGCAAGGTGAGGCCTAAGCCCCTAATTATTTAAAATACTGAATACTTTTTCAAATAGTGTTGGTGGCTCCCTTCCTCCCCCATTGTGGGGGTGTTCTGTGAAAATATAGCCTTCTAAAAGCCCTTCCTCCCTCAAGAGAGGAACTTGTTTCAGCTGTCTTTCTGAATAGGGACTAAAGGAAACTTTTTCAGTGAACCTAGAGAAGGGAAATTTGGCTGCCAGTAAAACTCAATAACATCCTGAGGAACTAGAATATGTCTTTTAAATTGATAAACCTCTAGATACATCAGTCCAGAAAAAAAGAAACAAACTACCTATATGAGGAATGAAAGGTGGGACACCACTACAGGCCCTTTAGACATTAAAAGGACAGTAGTGGAATACTACAAACAACTTTGTAGAATTAAATGTGACGACACAGGTGAAATGGACAAATTTCTTGAGTGATACAAGTTACCAAAACTGACTGAGAAGAGATGGAAAACTTGAATAGCTCTATATTAATTAAAGAAATTGAGGTCATGATTTAAAACCCTTCCACACACCCAGATGACTTCACTGGTGAATTTTTTCTAGTAGTTAAGGAAGAAATAATACTAGTTTTATACAAACTCTTTCAGAAGATAGAAGAGGGAACATTTCCAACTCATTTTATGAGAAGATACCTGCCTATTAGGCTTGTTCTTTTGTTAAAACAACTCTGCAGTTGTCAGAGGCTTTTAAACTATTTCCAACCAACATCAATACAGTTATTCTTTATGGACCATCTGACACAAACTCTATTAAGAATGGGAGGGTAATAGATTAACTTCCACCCCTTCTCCCTCAGGTTTCCAACTCACTGATAAACAGATACAAGAAGCTAACTGGCAATTGAATGATCCATTTTTGACCCAAAGTCCCTGGTAACACATGTTGGATGATGTAGTTTAGTCCTTAGTTTTGGGCTCCTTGCTATACAATATGAATTGAAGATGGATACCCTTTAGCTCCCATGTCAGTCACAGTCACAGGTATGGAGGCTGAAATGGAGAGATCCTAGAAATTTCTGGACCCACTAAAGGCAGCGTCTTTTTCTCACAGAGTGGAAACTAGAAGGGCAAGAATAATTTTCTACCTTGCACAAGAGGTTCAAGACTGCAAGTCAGGGTCAAGCCAGTCTCCCCCTTCAGAGACCAAATGACTCTTCCTTACTGTATCACCTTTGAGGGAGGGGTGATGAAATATACGTCCCCTTTGCACGATGGATGCTTGAGGAGCAGGAGGCTGCATTTCTGCACACAAGCCCCACATACATTTTGTTTTCCAGACATGTAGAGAGTGTCCTGCATTTTACTGAAAATCAACCTAAACTCAGAATTATTAAGTGACATCTATGAGGTTATATAGCAGGACTGAGACAAGGTTATAGCCTCGTTGATGCCAGGGCAAAGTGTATTCATCTGTGCTACACTCCCTTTGGATTTATGTTTTATGTATAAAAAATGATTCTTTTTTCTGACTAATCTATTGGGTTGCCAAAGTCATCTGAATCTATGTATATTGACAGATAACAGAGATGATATGAATTTATAGATATGAATAATGTTATTCTTTATCTAAATGAAGAATTTGGGAACTCCTCTTAAGATCAAATGGGTGGACTTCTGGTCAAGATGGAGGCGTAGGTAAACATGGCTTGCCTCCACACACATCCACAGCAAATATTATAAGTAGACTACAAAACAAATATCACCCAAAATCATCAGAAAATTGAGCTGTATGGAAGTCCAACAACCAAGGAATTAAAGAGGCCACATTCATTCAGATGGGTAGGATGGGCAAAGACATGGAGATGCACAGAGAGGTGCGGAGGTGAGGAGACACAGAATAGGTGGACCCACACCCACATGTAGTGGATAAAAATTGAGAGGGATACCTCGAGACTGAGGGATCCCACTTCCACACCAGACTACCCAGCCCAGGGTAACACCTCCAGGAAGATAAATCCCCATAACTTCTCGCTGTAAAAAACAGTGGGGTTTGGGGCAGCAGAAGAAACTGTGGGATGCTCAAGAGACTCCTCTTAAAGAGCCCACAATACACTTAGGACTTACATAAACTCACTCCCTCTAGGTTTCAACACCAGCACAGGCACTAGTAGCATACAGGAAGTAATTGTGTTTGGTATCAGGGTGCATGCTGGGGAACAGTACCCTCCCAGAAAATAAATCTCCAGAGGCCAGGCAGTGGCAATTGTAACTGTGCTGAGCCCTCCTTTACACAGAGTCACAGAGCAATGACACCATATCTGAGACTCCATCAATCTAGGTCACACAGGTTGCCCTGCCCTGGTGACTACCTAGTGCTCCACCCTATCCAACTTACAGGTGCATTTTTCTACAATAGGCCACATTACTAAAACAGGGAGTCAAAGCAGCTCTACCTAATATATAGAAACAAACACAGGGAGGATGCCAAAATGAGGAGACAAAAACTATGGCCCAAATGAAAGAACAGAACAAAACTCCAGGAAAAGAACTAAACAAAATGGAGACAGGCAATCTATCAGATGCAGAGTTCAAAACACTGGTTATTAGGATGTTCAAAGAACTTACTGGGTTCTTCAACAGCATAAAAAAGACCCAGGCAGAAATGAATGGTGCACTAAATGAAATAAGGAAATCTTTACAGGGAACCAACAGTGGAGAGGGTGAAGCCAAGAATCAAATCAGTGATTTGGAACAGAAGGAAGAAAAAAAGCATTCTATCAGAACAGCAAGAAGAAAAAAGGATGTAAAAAAAGAGGATAGACTAAGGAGCTTCTGGGTCAGCTAAAAGAGACTAGCGAGAAATATTAAAGGTGATGAAAAGCAAAGACCTACAACCTAGGTTACTCTGTCCAGCAAAGCTATCATTTAAAATGGAAGGGCAGATAAAATGCTTCCCAGACAAGGTAAAGCTAAAGGAGTTCATCATCAACAAGCTATTATTATATAAAATTTTAAAGGGTATTTTCCCCCATTTTTTATTGTTTTTCAATTAGAATTGTCCCAATTTTACACCCATTGTTCTCCCCTGCCCTGCCTACTCCCTGCTCCCACAGTCAATCCCCACCCTGTTGTCCATTACCATGCATCCTTTATACATGTTCCTTGACTAGGCCCTTCCCCTTCTTTCTCCTGTCCCCCCACTCTCTGGTCACTGTCAGTTTATTCTTTATTTCTATGTCTCTGGTTCTATTTTGTTTGTTTGTTTTGTTGATTAAGTTCTTCTTATAGTTGAGATCACATAGTATTTGTCTTTCACCACCTGGCTTATTTCACTTAGCACAATACTCTCCAGTTCCATCCATGCTGTGGTGAAGGGTAAAAGTTCTTTCATTCTGCTGTGCAGTATTCTATTATGTAAATGTGCCATAGTTTTTTGATCCATTCATTTACTGATGGACACTTAGGCTGTTTCCAACACTTGGATATTGTAAATAATACTGCTATGAACCAATTTGGGGTGTATAGGTTGTTTTGAATTGGTGTTTCAGACTTCTTAGGGTATAATCCCAGCAGTGGAATCGCTGGGCCTAAAGGCAGTTCCATTTTTGCTTTTTTTGAGGAAATTCCATACTGTTTTCCACAGTGGCTGTACCAGTTTGCATTCTCACCAAAGGTGCACCAGGGTTCCCTTTATCCTACATCCTCACCAGCACATGTTTATTGATTTGATGATGATGGCCATTCTGACCAGTGTGAAGTGGTATCTCATTGTGGTTTTCATTTGCATCTCTCTGATGGGTAATGATATTGAGCATCCTTTCATTTGTCTCTGGGCTGTAGTATGTCCTCCTTTGAGAAGTGTCTGTTCAGATCCTTTGCCAATTTTTTGGTTGGATTGTTTGCCTTCCTGGTGTGGAGTCATGCGTTCTTTATGTATTTTGGAGATCAAACCCTTGTCTAAGGTATCATTTGCAAATATATTTTCCCATACAGTGGGTTTCCTTTTCATTTTGTTGATGTTTTCTTCAGTTGTGGAGAAGCTTTTTAATTTGATTTAGTCCCATTTGTTTAGTCTTTCCTTTATATCCCTTGCCCTAAAAGAAGATCAAAGTGATGAACATTAAAATAGCAATAAATTCACAATATCAACAATTGAATCTTAAAAACAAACTAAGCAAACAGCAGAACTGAAACAGAATCATAGATATGGAGATCATTTGGGGGTTTATCAGCTGGGAGGGGGAAGGGAGAAAATAGAGGAAAAGGTGTAGGGATTAAAATGTACAAATTGGAAGTTACAGGATAGACGGGGGATGTTAAGAACAGTATAGGAAATGAAGAAGCTAAAGAACTTATATACATGACCTATAGACATGAACTAAGGTGGGATTGCTGAAGGGAATGGGGGTACTGGGTAGAGGGTGACAAAGGGAAAAATTGGGAAAACTGTAATCACATAATCAATAAAATAAATTTAATGAAAATAAAAATCAGTGGTACATTTACACAGTGGAATACTACACAATAAAAGGAAAGATGGAACTCCTACCCTTCTCGACAGCATGGATAGAACTGGAGAGCATTATGCTAAGTGAAATAAGCCATGTGGTGAAAGACAAATACCATATCATCTCACCTATAAGTGGAACCTGATCAACAAAACAAGCGAGCAAGCAAAATACAACCAGAGACATTGAAATAAAGAACAATCTGATAGTAACCAGAGAGGAAGAGGGAGAGAGATAATAGGGGATGATGGGGGGGCATCAAGGAACATGCATGAAGGACACATGGACAAAGCCAAAGGGGGTGAGTTCGAGGGTGAGAGGTGGAGATGGGGGGTGTTGGCGGGGCGTGATGAGGTGAAATGGAGACAATTGTACTTGAACAATAAGAAAAATAATAAAATAAAAAAATAAATTTTATTTTCATAAAAAGATCAAATTGTGTCATGAGTAACTCAGTATTTTAAATAACCAATCTTAATGTATAATACCCATGGTCAAAGTTGCTTTCAAATGAAACCAAATCAATGCTTCTGAAGTCCACTTTAATGAATGAAAACACAGACGCACGTATGCATTAAAATTTGTCAGTGGCAGAAGATGAGGTTTCCCAAGGAGTAGGAATATAAGGCTTAGAATGGTAGGAACTGGTAGGTCAGGTGGGTTTTCATGGCTAGCAAACTTTCTTGTACTGATCTGTCTTAGGCGTATATTCTTGAAGGCTGTGCCAAGGCATGTCATCTCCTTTTGTATCTTTGTTCCATTCTATAAAGGAGAGGCTAAAGCAGGGAACACTCTGAACCAGTCATGGCCATTTAAACTGCACCTGACTGTGGGTACTGTCATGGCCAAAGAAGAAGACAAAGATATAGGATTCCAGTAGACACCTGCTTTTTCGTCCCTAAAATGGTGTGGTGGGAATTGAGAAGGGTAGCTTATGTGGTAAGAATGCAGTGCCCTGATAGTCAGAGTACCTGCTTCCCAGTTTTGGTGCTTCAGATTGACTTCTTTGTGACTTCAGGCAGCTCTCATCATGTGAACCTTTGAGCCTAAATGTCTTTTATATAAATGGTTTGAATAACACCTTTCTGATGGGGTTGTTGTGAGAACTGGATGGGCTAATATATGTAAAAGTACACTTTACAGTAGACTGTTGAGCAACACGGGTTTGAATGCATGTGCCCACTTAATATGTGGATGTTTTCAGTAAATATTGTAAATGTATTTCTCTTCCTCATGACTTTCTTAATAACATTTTATTTTCTATAGCTTACTTTATTGTAAGAATACAGTATATAGTGTATACAATGTGAAAATATGTTAATTAACTATTTATGTTATCAGTAAGGCTGGTCAACAGTAGGCTATTAGTAGGTAAGTTTTGGGGGAGTAAAAAGTTATATGTGGATTTTTGACTGGGGTGGGTGGGTGGGTGCTCCTAACCTCTAAATTGTTTAAGGAACAATTGTACTTTTATAAACTATGAAATATACAGTTAAATACTAGGTGTAATAATACATAAATAAGAGGCATGTTATACCTTTTCCGGGTACAATAAAATTTCAGTTTATATCAACAGATATAAATGGGGATTCCTAATTACGTGTGTGTGTGGTTTTAGAATATATTATAAATGTATTTTGGTAGCAGATTTACACTCCTAATTTTGGCTTTGACTAATATCTTTAATATGAATTTACTTAATATATTCAAACTAACCATATGAATGGTTATCCAAAAGAAAGCTGAGTGGCAAGGGAAGGCATATCTGCTATTAAAATTTGTTCCTGAATACTTACTATAAATTTTATTGATCTCATGTTTCATCCTTGATTCACTCCAAGCCTTCTTTGATTTAAGCCCTTCATGGGGCTTTTAGAGGCAAACAAGATCACAGTTGCTGATTTTTCTGAAATCTAATTTTTTCAGAACATTGGTGTATAACATGCATTAGCTTAAAAAATGACTCATTTAAGAGGCAAACATAGTGAGTCCATAATATGTACAAGCAGCACCCTCATTTGCGACTGTGGTGTAGCAAGCCCTTGAAGGCTTCTCTTCTGAGCAGGTGGCTTAGGGACAGCAGGCGTTCCTGGTACCTTCTTCAGCCTCAGAGAGAGGCAAACATTGGGGAAGACCGAAAGAAACTACTCAGATTCTCTGTCTAGAATGCAGGCCAGAGGATGCTCACAGTCCTTTTTTGGGTCATACTTCATGGTGGCTACTCAATCCAGGCTGAGTTCTTCTTGTGCCTTGTGTGTCCCTGATGTTGCTCAGCTGGCATGCTAGGGCTCTCCTGCCTTTTTAAATTTTAAGATAAAGTGTTCCTGGCCTCTGTTTAATTAGGATGTTTGGAGGATTTTGCTTGTTTGTTTTTGGTAAATAGTTCTGATTGTCCAATGAAAACAGCTAATGCCTTGAGGAGTAAGAACCATAGCTCAGAATCCCAAGAATAGGAATTTTCTCCATCAGAATATCCCACAGGCACAATGATTTATGAGAAGTAAATCTGTGTATGTGTGTATATTTGTGTGTGTGCATTTTAAGGTAGCCAATAAATGTATAGAGGCATTTAGAGGATTACAGTTTTGCCACCTCTTTCTGAATAATTACTACCCTTGTATTGGTGTAAGTATATGAATTTACATTCTTTTATACATATACATACTTAAAAAATGCCCATCTTAGGTGGAACTAGTTATTTCTCATTTCTTCACATCTGTATTTCCTAGGCTCTAAAGATTAATCCAGATGAATATCAGGAGATACCATAGATGCCATGAGCAGATACTTAGGACATTCTGTTTTCTGAAACTGAATTAAGCAGAATCTCCTTAGATAGCTTTTTCATATTTTATTAGTTTGAAACTTATATCTCTAATGATCTTCTAAGGTTCCACCAGAACTGGAAGTGACTAGTTAAATCGCTAGAGTAAAATGGTTTGGGTTGAATATATGGAAATGATTGCTGTACTCACACATGTGCACATGTGTACAGAAACACAAACACTTAATGTAATTTAATAAAAGTAACTGCAGTAGTTTTGCCTGAAATTTACTGAGCCCTTGCTTGCTTTCTCGGTGATTGGTAAGACAAAGGATATTTTAAAAACATGATGTTTAAGGCTCAATAGCATTATTCAGGAGTAACTTCAGTTATGACTTGATATCATAGAAGCAGTAAGTAAAGTTTTACTTTTTAGGGACTTTTAATGTGTTTCTAATGCTCACTGTAAAAAATCACAATGTGATTCCTGCTTTTTTTTTTTAATTCAGAGACACTTTTTCAGAAATCTTGGGTCTATTCTGGCTTATGCCTTTCTGGGAACTGCCGTTTCCTGCTTCATTATCGGGTAAGGGAATCTTTATCATATAACTTAATTAACACATTTTGCAAAGAGATGAGATGCATATGGATCCACAGAATACAGTATTCCCCCAGATTTATTGAGATATAATTGAAACATAACATTGTGTAAGTTTAAGATGTACAATGTGTTGATTTGATACATTTATAAATTGCAAAATAATTTCCACCATAGCTTACCTAACACCTCCATTGTGTCACGTAGTTACCATTTCTTTTTTTGTGGTGAAAACATCTGTGACCTACTCTCTTATCAAATTTCAAGAATATGATACAGCATTATTAGCTATAATCATCATGCTATAGGTCTCAAAAACTTGTTAATTTCACTACTAGAAGTTGTACTCTCTGAGCACTGGTTCCCCATTTCCCCACCCCCTAGCCCCTGGAAATCACCAGAGTCTAGTATTTTGACATTTATGGTAACAGCAGTTAAGATCTATAGCTACATTGTCCAGTGTGGTAGCAATTAGCCATTTGTGGCTATTTAAATTAAATTAATATTAATTAAAATGAAATAAAATTACAACTAGTCCCCAGGACTTGGTTTCTAATATGATTATCCAATAAAAAGAATCATGTCCCTTTGCACGCATAGCTGATTCTAGGGTTGGGGCAGCATATATACAAAATGAGAATGGAGAACCTTATAATGCCAAAAAGTGAGGAAGTGCTCAGAAAACAAACATTGGTGATAATGGAAGCAAGATGGGAGAAAAGCTGCCCAAAAGAATTCTGGTAACCATGTCTAAATTTGTGGTAGAAGGAAATGAAGAGGAAGGTGTGCTTTTAGGAAATATTTAAAAGGTAGATGAAATAAGCACAAAGGGCAAATAAAATCTGTATCGTGGAGTTCCTATAAATTGAAATAGAACTTCTCAGGTGTCTGGCACAGTGACTGGCACACAGTAAGCAAGCATTAACTTACAGTTACTTATTCTCAAAAGAATTAAATTCTGCAAATAGTTCTTGAGCTCCTATCGTAGTCAGTCTACTTGTTCTAGGCACCCAGGATATAAAGGTGAGCAAGACATGGTTCTGACCATCAAGAATGTTACTATCAGAGGATTGACTTTAGGGTGCAAAGAGTCTATTTTGTGGTTATTTTTATTCCCTTAACCCCTGCAGCTACTGCCAGCACACACACAGACACACACACACACATGCACATATACACACATACAACCTTAGTAACATTAGTAACCTTAGTAAAAGTCACTAGGCTTTTTAACACCCCTCACTTCTCCCAATTTGTTAGTTGAGGAAATGTGCTCCAGACGAAGTTCAAATACTGAACTTCATGGTCCCTCTTGCACCACATCATATTCTACATAGCATAAAGAGGACTGCTGCTGGTCTGTCAAATCCATGCAAAAAAGAGGCCAGATATGTTGATGGGTACACTAATTTTTAATTGGATGTTTAGAGAATTTTGCCTCTTCCCTTTTTTGAAATATTTCTTGGCAGGAAATGTTGCTCACTTCAACTTTGTGGTTAACCCATTTGTTTTCCTCTCCAATTTTATCTAGTCCACTCATGTCCATGACTTTAAACACACTATCTTAGATTCCTGTGGGTGTTATAGAAATCTATTACACGTTATGCAGGGTTCCTTCTCTTTCTTTCTTCTCTATTACCCAGCTGCTTAAGATATCTCTATTGCTAGTTGAGGACCATACTTTATAGTTATAAGTAAGCACAACTTTTAAAAATCGAATATTCAGAGGTTTCAGCAAGATGACATTAATTGCAAACTGTTACTTGGTGCCAAAGTCTTATTGCACATGTTCCTGGTAAGTGTTCAACCACAGCAGCTGCCTGATGTTTTCATAACTCTGTCTTGAAGTACAGTGTTCTAGCACTACTCTGCTTGCACATTTGCTAGTTTACTCAATTAGGAGAGTTTTATTTTTTTCCTCTTCTGACATAGTTTATCTTCCCTCCTTATAGAAATCTCATGTATGGTGTGGTGAAGCTCATGAAGATAGTGGGGCAGCTCTCAGATAAATTTTACTACACGGATTGTCTCTTTTTTGGAGCAATTATCTCTGCCACTGACCCAGGTATTTGCACATTTTGCATTATCATTATGATATTTCATTATTTAAATCTTAAAAATTTCAGAGCAATCATGAACTTTTGTTGCATTAGAGAGAATGTAGGATTAACATGGAATTGTAGAGGAAGAGACCAGTAAGTGGTCTAATAGACTTAGATGGCTTCTCTAAGAAAGGCATGCATTCATTTCCCTATTGTTACCATTATTAACTGTGGCAAAACACATAACAAAATTTACCATTTTAACCACTTTTAAGTGTACTGTTCAGTACTGTGAAATGTATTCACATCGTTGTTCAAGCAACCCCCAGAAGTTTTTCATCTTGTAAAACTGAAACTCTGTACCCATTAAACATCCCCCATATCCTCTTCTCCCAGCCCCTAGCAACCACTATTCTATTTTCTGTATCTGAGTTTTACTACTCTAGATACCTCATGTAAGTGGAATCAGGAATATAGTATTTGTCTTTTTGTGACAGGTTTATTTCACTTCATATAATATCCTCAAGATTCATCCATTCTATATCATGTGTCAAAATTTCCTTCGTTTTTAAGCCTAATATCCATTTTATGTAGATACTACATTTCTGTTTATTCTTCCATCTGCCAATGGACACTTGGGTTGCTCCCACCTGTATTTCTTTTTTGTCTTTCATTTGCAAATATCTAATTTGTTCATAATTTTTACACATAGACTGTCTTATTTTTCAGTATTGTGCTTTTGACTTCTTTCAGGAAACATACCATTTGGTATAAATAATACTTTGTCTTAGTGGAAATGCACACTGGTACCTGCAGTGAGTATAATTTAATTTGTAAACTCCTTTTGCGCAATGTTTCTACATGACTGCACATTGTGATGCAGTTCTTAAACATAAATTTCGTACTTTATATTTTTCAAGTGTTAGTTGAACCAATTCTGAAAAGTTAAACCAATTCTTATTATATGTCTTTCCTTCCCTACAGTTCAGAAGCAAATAAGCAAAACAAAACAAAAACCTCTCTTCTCCAAGTTGGAACATAATTTAAAAAGTTTGCATAAAGTAGTTATAGCTCTTCCTTCCTCTAATATCAACTATTGAGGGTACACCTTAGGAAAAGAATTTACAGAGAAAAATCTGATCCTGTCTTAATAGTGGAGATGGAAAGGTCTACAATGTCCTCTAACATCCTGGACAGTAATGATCTTAAAGATAATAAGATTCCCTGCAACTTCACCATGCCTCTTGGGGATACTCTAGATCAGAGTTATCCCATAAACCTTTGTGTGATGCTAGAAATGTTCTGTAACCTTCTCAGTCCATTATGGTAGCCAATAGTCACATGTGGAGTTTTCAAATGTGGGATAATGCAACTGAAGAACAATTTTAAATTTTATTTTATGTTAAGTAATTTAAATGGCTACATGTGAATAGGACCACTCCATACAGTTATGTAATTCAAAAAAATCTCAGTCCCCCAAAAACCATTGACCTTCTAAATCCCATGTTTTATTCCAAACACCCTAAGTAAGTTGATATTGAAGACTTGTTTGGTTAAAGCACCCTGCTTTGTGAAAAGAATGTGGAATGTGGAGTTAGTTTAGGCAGAGGTTTTCATTTTAGCCTTGCTAGTCATTGAGCTGGTGTCAGTTTCCTCATTTATGAAGTAGTAATAATGGTACTTATTTCTTAGGACTATTGTGAAGATTAAATAACACATGTCAAGCATTTGACACAGGCATAGATTTCTCTGTTTTCCTAGTATTGTTTTTAATAAATAGCAAGTCATTACATAACCCCAGCATAGTTTTTCTTCTATTTTTACAATATATTTTATTGATTATTATAGTTGTCTCATATTTTCCTCCCCTTTATTCCCGTCTGCCCTGTAACACCCCACCCACCATCATTCCCCTGCCTTAGTTCATACCCATGGGTCATACATATAAGTTCTTTGGCTTCTCCATTTCCCATACTAGTCTTAACCTACCCCTGTCTTTTTTGTACCTACCATTTATGCTTCTTAATTCCTGTACATTTTCTCCCATCCTCCCTCCTTGACCTCCCTGCTAATAACCCTACCTGTGATTTCTATTTCTGTGAATCTGTTCTTGTTCTAGTTGTTTGCTTAGTTTGTTTTTGGTTTTTTTGGTTCAGTTGTTGGTAGTTGTGAGTTTGTTATCATTTTACAGTTTGTACTTTTGATCTTCTTCTTTTTCTTAGATAAGTTCCTTTATTAGTTCATATAATACAGGCTTGGTGATGATGAACTCCTTGAACTTGACCTTATCTGGAAGCACTTTATCTGTCCTCCCATTCTAAATGATATCTTTGCTGGGTAGAGTCATCTTGTGTGTAGGTCCTTGCCTTTTATGACTTGGAATACTCCTTCCCAGCCCCTTCTTGCCTGCAAGGTTTCTTTTGAGAAATTAGCTGATAGTCTTATGGGAACTCCTTTGTAGGTAACTGTCTCCTTTTCTCTTGATGCTTTTAAGATTCTCTTCTTATCTTTCCTCTTAGGTAATGTAATTATAATGTGCTTTGGTCCAACTCCTTTGGGACTCTGAGCTTCCTGGACTTCTTGGAAGTCTATTTCCTTTGCCAGATTCGGGAAGTTCTCCTTCATTGTGTTTTCAAATAGGTTTTCAATTTCTTGCTCTTCCTCTTCTTCTTCTGGCACCCCTATGATTCAGATGTTGGAATGCTTAAAGTTGTCCTGGATGTTCCAAAGCCTCTCCTCATTTTTTTGAATTGTTGCTTCTTCAATCTGTTCTGGTTGAATGTTTATTACTTCCTTCTGGTCCAAACCATTGATTTGAGTCTCGGTTTCCTTCTCATCACTGTTGGTTCTCTGTATATTTTCCTTTATTTCACTTTGCATAGCCTTCACTTTTTCCTCTATTTTGTGACCATACTCAATCATTTCTGTGAGCATCTTGAATACCAGTGTTTTGAACTCTGCATCTGATAGGTTGGCTATCTCTTTATTGCTTAGTTCTCTTTTTGGAGCTTTGATCTGTTCTTTCACTTGGGACATATTTTTTTGTCTCAGTGTGCTTGTTAAGGGGTGAAACCTTAGGTATTCACCAAGGCAGGGTACCCCAATACCCCAAGGCACTGTCTGTGGGGAAGTGGTTGAGAGGGAACAATGCCACTTGCTCAGCTCTCGGCTGGCTTTCAGTCACTCCCCCTGTTAACCACAAGCACATTGGGCCCTTCTGGTGCTGATTCCCGATGGGTGGATTTGTGTACATTCTAGGACCCTGTGGGTCTCTCCAACAAACTCTCCTGTGAGGCTGGGAGTTTCTCCTGCTACCTTAACCCCCACAGCTTTTTACACACTGATTTTTTGAGGCTTTATTTTCCTGCACTGGAACCCTGGGTTGCTCAGTCTATCTTGCTCCACAGTTCTTCCTCCCAGTTTATCTGCACATAAATGTGGGACCACCTTGGTCCTCCTGCCACTGCCTGGCCACACGTCCTCTCTGCCCTGGCTGTCCATCTCCATCCCTCCTACCGGTCTGGATGAATGTTTCTTCTTGAATCCTTTGGTTGTCAGACTTCCATACAATTTGATTTTCTGGCAGTTCTGTTTTTTTTTTTTTATTTTTAAATTTGTTGTTGTCCTTCTTTTGGATGTGTGAGGGGGCAAAGTATATCTACCTATGTCTCCATCTTGACCGGAAGTCCACAAGTAGCCTTTGTACAGCAGTGGTCTGAATTTGACTGCTCTGAATTTCAGTTTCTCATTCTTCCTGTCTATCATCTTATAAAACAAGGCAGGCGCTCTGCTTTCCCCTCCTGAGGAAGGTTGTGCACATCCATGATGAGGAATACGGGTGCTGACACCAGGAAGATGATGGGGGATGGCAGACTAGTTGAGTGCCTTCTAAAAGTGGGGAGTAAACAAATTGTCCCACCCACAACAGAATCTTTGAATCAAAGAGAACAGGGTCACAACAGCTGTTACCAACTGTATTATGAACAGAGAAATTACAGTGAACTGATTGAGGAGTGCTGGTACAGGTTTCTAAAAAACAGTGGAAAAAAATAAAAGAATAGCAGATAGGGGAAGAAGGAATGACCAAGAACCTTAATTTGTTAATTCAACTAACTTTTCCTCAATATTTTCAGTGTATTAAAGAGCACTTAGCACTTATGAACACTCAGTACAAAGCAGCAAGTATCATGCACAAAATAAATGACTCGAGAACTGTGGGAGCAAGTAACTGAAGGAGTTCAACTAAAAATGGGTACACCTTTTGACCCAGCAATTCCACTGCTAGGATTATACCCTAAGAACCCTGAATCACCAATCCAAAAGAACCTATGCACCCCAATGTTCATAGCACCACAATTTACAATAGCCAAGTGCTGGAAGCAACCCAAGTACCCATCAATAAATGAGTGGATCAAAAAACTATCGCCCTGGCTGGTGTAGCTCAGTGGATTGAGTGTGGGCCTGTGAACCAAACAACCGCAGTTCGATTCCCAGTCAGGGCACACGCCTGGGTTGCAGGCCAGTTCCCAGCAGGGGACGCGCGAGAGACAACCATACATTGATGTTTCTCTCCCTCTCTCCTTCCCTTCCCCTCTACAGATAAATAAATAAAATCTTAAAAAAAAACTATGGTACATTCACACAATGGAATTCTATGCAGCAGAAAGAGAGAAGGAGCTCCTACCCTTTGCAATAGCATGGATGGAACTGGAAAGCATTATGCTTAGCAAAATAAGCCAGGCAGTGAAAGACAAATACCATATGATCTTACCTTTAACAGGAACCTAATCAACAAAACAAACAAACAAGCAAAATATAACCAAAGACACTGAAATAGAGAACAGGCTGACAGTAACCAGAGGAGAGAGGGGAGGGAATTTCAGGGGAAAAGGGGAAGGGTTTGCAGGAAGAAGTATAAAGGACATGTGGACAAGGGGGGTGGAAATGGGAGGGAGGTGGGGAGGGCTGGGGGTGGGCTGGGATGGGAGTAAAGGACAGAAAACTGTACTTGAACAACAATTAAAAAAATAAAAAAATCTTTAAAATAAATAAATAAAAATAAACAAAATAAAACGTTGATCAGTGTACACTGTTTCTCTGCTCAGAAATCTCCAGGACCCTTAGCAGGAACATGAGTGTAAACAGTAGAAAATAAATTTTTATTTATACAAAAGTAAAAGAAATGCTAATTAGTATTATTAATTATGTAAGCTAGCCTTCATTGTCATGGATATATGAGTTAACCGTACATTTTTTACCACTGGTAATTGTAATATTTTAGGAAAATGGTGTTTAAAACTCAGAAGAACTTTTGAAAATCAGGTAGCTCAAATGCTTTACTGAAATATTTATCTTTGTTGTATACTAAGTTCTCATAGTTGGTGGCTATGTTGTATACTTTTGTGTGCCCCTCCAGACTTACTAACCCCTCTCAACTCTCCTCTCCATGTGAAGAGGCTGATTCGTATGGCAGATTTCAGAGGTTCCTTTGCCTTCTAGCTTCCCACTGGATTTGTTCGAGGGGGATCAAAAGAAGGAAGGTGGAGATACAGGGGCCCTGAGGGCTGGTTGTATCCCTTGATCAAAAGTTATAGCTCTTGGCAGGGGACCCTCTCCATATAGTTCCTGGTTCTGACTATTACTCCTTCCCTGGTCCCTTCGGGCCTAGGGATGGTATAAAGCACCCTGTTTCAGCCTCAAGTACTGCCCTCTCCCTTGTGGCTTTCCTGTACTCTCACCACACTTGTATAAATACTCCCTTATTAAACATTCCTCCAATTGCTTAATTTGAGGATGCCATCTGTTTCCTGTCAGGACCCTGACTGATAAAGTCCTGAGACCAAGATGCCCTGGGCTGCCAGCCTTGTGCTATGTTTGTGGAGATTATCCTCCCTCAGTCTTTAGTCCCTGAGTGACTGATGTGAACAGAGGCCTCTGGCGCCAACCCCCAGTGGACATATTATATGAGTAACAATTAAAACTATTCTTGGGTTCAACACCAAGATTTTAGGAATTTCAATACAGAGTAGAAAGCAGCCCATCATGAAGGACCTGATTTCTTTTCTCTAAGTTGGGGGAAATGATAGTGCTACCCACATGCTTTTATAAGGACTAGATAAGATTGTAAAATGTTTAGCACAGTTGTTATCATTGTTAACTTTTATTCAACATTGGGTTAAAAACAAGACAATTCTTATGTCATATACAGTTGACCCTTGAGCAAGGGTTTGAACTGCAGGGGTCCACTTATATGTGGATTTTTTTCCAATAAATACTTATACTGTTTTCAATCCATAGTTGGGAGTCTGTGGATGTGGAGAGTCAAATGTATGCAGTGATTTACTCCACTTCATATAGGGGGCTTGAGCATCTGCAGATTCTGGTATCTGAGGGGGGAATCCTTGAACCAATCCCCTGTGGATGCTGAAGGACAATGAAGTTTAGGGGGAGACAAAAATTATATGTGGATTTTCAACTGTGCAAGGCAGTCAGCACCCCTAGCTTTCATGTCATTTAAGGTCAACCATAATGATAAACTAGTAAAGGTTTTGTATTAGTTGGGGTTCTTCAGAGGAACAGACCAAATAGGAGATGTGTGTGTGTGTGTAGAGACAGGAGGGAGGGAGAAAGGGAGATTGAGATTATATGATTATATATATATATATATATATATATATATATATATATGTATATGTATATATATATATGTGTGTGTGTACACACACACACACACACACACACACACATATATGGAGAGAGAGAGAGGTATTATAAGGTATTGACTCATGCAGTTATGGAAGCTGAGAAGTCCCAAGATTGGCAGTCCAAAATTCTAAGAACCAGGAAAACCAATGGTGTAGTTTCAGTCCCAGTCCAAAGGTAGGAGAAGACTGAAAACCCAGTTCAAAGACAGCCAGGCAGAGAGAGTTCTCCTTTACTCTGACTTTGTTCTAAGTCAAGCCTTTAACAGATTTGATGAGTCCCACCCACATTGGGGAGGGCCATCTGCTTTATTCAGTCTTCTGATTCAAATGTCAATCTCATCCAGAACCTCACAGACACATCTGCAATGATGTTTAATCAAATATCTGGGTACTCCATGGCCCAATCAAGTTGACACATAAAATTAACCAATACAGGTTTTATGTAAGGAGCCACAGATACTATTTATATAATAAATAATCCAGAAAATAGCCCTGGCTGGTGTGGCTCAGTGGATTAAGTGTCAGCCTGTGAACCAAAGGGTCACCAGTTTGATTCCTAGTCAGAGCACATGCCTGGGTTGCCGGCCAGGTCCCGAGCAGGGGCAGTGGGAGAGGCAACCACACATTCATGTTTCTCTCCCTCTCTTTCTCCTTCCCTTCCCCTCTCTCTAAAAATAAATAAATACAATATTTAAAAAATAATCCAGAAAATAAAAACTTTTTAGCCTAATCCTTAAGGATTTTTCCTCTTGTGGAACCTAATAAACTGTATTTAAGCATAGATGAAAGAGATTGATATTTTGTTTTGTGTTATGAAGATGAAATATCCCTTAGTAACTAAAGCTGCTAAAAATGCCCCATGTTAATGTCTGGTTAGCATCTGAATACTTTGAGTAGTGATTTTATAGTTGAGATTTATAATTATCTAGAGCAGCCTCAATGCATAGTGTGCATTTTTCAAATCCAATGTATTCTTTGCTTACTATTAATAAATTAAATAAATGTTTTGAAAAGAAAGGCATGATGGGGATAGTGTAATTTTGGAATCTCCCTTAATCTATAATGAAAATAGAGAAAGCAGGACAGCAAAAGAAATAGCACAGAGACACAACTAGCTAGCAGAGTATCTTCATGGATCCCCAGCTATCAATTGGTGGGGTAAAACCACTAGCACCATTGAGACTTAGTGTTTTCAGCTGTGCCAAGGAAGTGGTGGGGAGAAGATCATTTTGACTGTTAGGGAACCCAGAAATTTCCCACAGGTATTCACAATCAAAATGAGGGGTCCCCACAGGGAGTAAATAACTTCATAGGCACGTAGGGTAACAACTGGAAGAGGCGTTACCGGCTTAAATTGGTGAGTGAGGGCAAGGAAACTAGAGGAGGTGTGAGACTTCTGGAGTGACCTGCTCCCTCAGGACTTTCAGAAAATGCACAGGGAGGAACTATCTGGAAACCACTCCCTATACATGAACTGCTAGGACCATGGACCTTGATGGAGCAGTAGAGGAGAAAGAGGCCTGGCTGGTGTGGCTCAGTGGATTGAGTGCCGGCCTGCAAAACAAAGGGTCGCAGGTTTGATTCCCAGTCAGGGCACATGCCTGGGTTGTGGACCAGGTCCCCAGTAGGGGGCACTCAAGAGGCAGCCACACACTGATGTTTCTCTTCCTCTCTTTCTCCCTCCCTTCACCTCTCTCTAAAAATAAATACATAAAATCTTTTTTAGAAAGGAGAAAGAAAGCTCAGATACTGTGGAGGAGAAGACCAGAGAATATAGATCTCAGAGTGCTGGGGAGGTGGGTGCACCCAGAGGCCACATTTTTAATACTTCAATGTAAAACCAGAAGAGGGAGCCCCAGAGCCATGAAAGTAGGAAGTGTATTCCAGGCCTTCTACCCCTGATTTAGTATGAGGAGCAGAAATGGATTGAGACTGAACTTGCAAATATTTTGTAAGAAGAATGAAGTTAATCCTCTGAATAATAAAGTTACAAATAATGAAGTCATACAAAAATAGAGTCCCAAAGTCAGACCAAACTTTATTAATAGTGCATCAAAACCAAAGGGAAAATTTTAAACATGATAGAAATTATGAAAGAAAAAAAATATATATCAGTATTGGAAATTTGAGAAATGAGAGGACTAAACAATAGGGCTTATGAAAAGGGAGCTGACAGAAAGGAGTGGAAAGGGGAACTGTGAAGTAAAAGAGATGTAAAAAAGTCTTTAAAAATAAATGATAATATGTGCAAAACCAAATGACAGTGTCAGGGAATATACATTGGGTGGTCAAACTATAAGAGAATGAAAGGAAGCAATTATTATAAAATCAGATTAGTGATTATTTTTGAGTGAAGGAAGGGGTTTGAGATTGGGATGGAACATATGGGAGTTCTGTGGAGCTGGCCAAGTTTGATTTCTTGAACTAGATGATGATTACAAGAGTGGTTGGCTTATAACTCACTAAGCTAAACATTTGTTTGGTTTATTTTTATGTTTTCTAATTATATCAGTTTCTAATGCGTTTGGCTGCAAATAACAAAAATCTGGCAATACCAGCTTAAACAAATAGCTGTTTATCCTGGCTAGCAGTCCTGAGCTGGTACCACAGCTCCTGCTACAACTGGGCATCTGGATGCTCAGTGTGCACTGCTACTGGTGTCTTGTGGGGAGAGGCCAGGGATGCTGCTAAATATCCTACCATGCACAGGATAGTCCCCCACAACAAAGAATTTCCTGGTCCCAAATTACAATGGAGCCAAAGTTGTGAAACTCCAAAAATGTTTCAGGGGGTCCATAAGGTCAAAACTGATTTAATAACAATAGTAATACATTATTTGTCATTTTTACTTTCATTCTTTAACAAGTATACAGTGGAGTGGGTTTTCTGCTGCCTGTGTAATGTGTGATATTGACTATCTGTTGATCAAATGAAACAAATAGGAAACATCTGTCTTACATATCAAGATTTTAAAAGATTTGAGAAAACATATAAGAATATCTCTCCTCACTATTATTTTTTGTTGGAAAATATTATTTTCCATTAAAATATGTTATCATATAATGGGTTTATTAGTAATTTTAAATTAGATATTTAATTTTTTTCTGTTTTTCTCAGTCCAGTAAATATAGATAGTTAATAGTTCATAAAACTAAAGCTCTTTTGGGGCCTCAACAATTTTTTGGAGTGTAAAAGGAGTCCTGAAGACAAAAATTTGAGACCACTGGTCTGGAGACTAGTAGATTTTTAAGTGCTTAAGAAATATGGAGACTATGAGAAGTATAATTATGTATAGTCTGTCATACACAAAGACTTATTTCATGAACTGTTATTAAAGCCTTCTCTGTGCCCTGTGGTTTAGCTGGGTTCTGGGAGCATAGTGGTTGATAGAATAGGGTTTCCGCCCAATAGTAGAGCTGAATCACATTAGTTAGGATTATTTTTTAAAGTTTCATAATAGCCCTGACCAGTGTGGCTCAGTTGGTTGGGCCTTCTCCCATACACCAAGAGGTTTTGGGTTCAATTCCCAGTCAGAGCACATACTGAGATTGTGAATTCGGTCCCCAGTTGGGGTACGTAAGAGAGACAACCAATCGATGTTTCTCTTACACATCAATGTTTCTCTCCCTCTTTTTCTCCCGCCCTTCCCCTCTCTATAAAAATAAATTAATTAATTACATCTTTTTTAAAAGATTGTATTACTTATTTATTCTTAGAAGAGGGAAATGGAGAGTGGAAGAGAAACATGTGTGGTTGCTTCTTGTGTGCTCCCTTCTGGGGACCTGGCCTGCAACCCAGGCATGTGCCCTGTCTGGGAATTGAACCAGTGACCCTTTGGTTTTCAGGCCAGTGCTCAAACCACTGAGCCACACCAGCCAAGGTTAATTAGTTAAATCTTTTTAAAGAGTTTTTTAGAAATTGTGATGGGATTACAGTGGGAAGGGCAGTGTTTTGCTGCAGTGTTATTAGAATCAAGCATCGTCTCACAACTCATTCTGATTAAGAAGACTTTCATTTTTATTTCTGCCATAGACAGACAATCCACCTTTGACTCCCTGTCTCACAAACCACCCAGTCCCACCGAGGATAATAAAAGACAGAAAACTGAATTTGAACAACAATTAAAATAAAAAAAAAAAAGAATTGCTTCTATAAATTTGTCATCCATGGCTTAAGGCCAGAAACTGAAACTAATCTATGTGCTTTTGACTTACATTTTAGTGACTGTACTGGCTATATTTAATGAGTTACATGCAGATGTGGACCTTTATGCACTTCTGTTTGGAGAAAGTGTCCTAAATGATGCTGTTGCCATTGTGCTATCCTCGTAAGTAACTATTTCTGCCCAGGGAGAGAGACTCTGGCTTCCTAAATGCTCTGGGCTAAATTCAGAGATCCATCTTATAGTGTTAAATGTTAAATTGGGTGTTTTTCTAAATGAGGTTTCTCAACTTTATTGATAATGTAATATTGCTTTGTCTAGTCAGCAGCAATTAGAATGCTGTACTAGCATAACATGGTGACTGAAGATTAAGTTAAATGAATACACCATGGGAAGTGCCTGGTGAACTACAGATATGTATGTTTGTTGATAGTTTTTGGTACTATGGTGTAAAACCAGCACAGTCTTTTAAATTTTCTCTTCTTTTTAAATTCCAGGTCTATTGTTGCCTACCAGCCAGCAGGACTGAACACTCATGCGTTTGATGCTGCTGCATTTTTTAAGTCAGTTGGCATTTTTCTAGGTATATTTAGTGGCTCTTTTACCATGGGAGCTGTGACTGGTGTTGTGACTGCTCTAATATCCTTTTTGTAGTTTCTGGCCCTGCATGGGTATGATTATATGACATTACACTTGCAAAAAGAAAGTTGTCATTTTTTTCCTTTTAAAGTGAGGCTTAAATTTATTGTTCCATGGGGGTTTGGGGACTTCTGACATGTCCTTTTGGTAAAACATGACAATTGAGTGCCTAGCTAAGAGTCAGAAAATGTCTGAGGTGTAACTCTAGGCTTAGCTCTCTCTCCTCACCTTTGAATTTTTCTCTCCCTCCTATGAACCAGCTGGAGGTGGGAAATAAGGAGAAGATTAGTTTTAGGGGGATGAAAGGAGCTGAAGAACCAGGAGGAGGCTGGGAATCAGAGATTACCCCACAGAAGGCCAGGAAGAAGTAGGCTGGGAAGTGCTTTAGCCCCAAGCTTTGTTGCTCCTGTCAGCTGTTCTGGGCCATATAGGGCTAATGTGGCCATAACTAGCTGGGAGCCATTAGTGGGAATTACTGTGAGGTGGTCTTCCTTAAGTGGGCTGCACAATATTTAGTTTAAAACCAACTAACCAGCCAACCAACCCACAAACACACATAAAAGTAAAGTGTGCAATGAGCAGGCAGCCCCTCCACAGGTGTCCTGAGTCCTTCATCATATCTTCTTTCAGTGGCATTTAGATCACTGCTGTCCAATAAATACAAATGTAATGGGAGCCACATATGTGAGTCAGATTTCAGCCTGTAATCAATATACAAATTAACAAAACACACACATTATTAATGAGATTTTTATGCATTCAATTTTTATATGCAGTCTTTGGAATATGGTGCAGATTTTGTTCATATAGCACATCTCAATTCAGACTAGGCACATTGTAAGTGTTCAATAGGCACATGTGGCTAGTGACTACCACACTAGACAGCACAGATTTGTATTGCTTTCTTTACAAAGTCCCTTTTGATGCACCAGAGATTTATATTGTTCAGCAAAACCACCCATGAGATAGTTCCAAGCTGGCCTTCCATGGAATGACAGTGCCAGGAGAAAAATCTCTGGTCCCAAAAGCTGATACCCGTGCCTTGTAGTTGCCCCTGGTGTGGCTCATTTCTTTCTTTCTCATGCCTTCATTAGACACCTGCTATGGACTCAGGCCTCAGTGGCCTACAGAGGACAAAGTCCCACAGTATCATCTTCCCAGGCCAGCTCTAGGCAGTTCTAGCACTGTCAGGACTAACCTGACAGTCACATTACATGCCAAGACTGTGCCTTTCAGACCCATGGGCACTGCAAGGACCACAGAAAACCCATTTCCAGTCTCTTTAGGAAGCCTAATTAAAAAAAAAAAAAACAGCTTGCCCTGGCTGGCATAGCTCAGTGGATTGAGCACGGGCTGTGAACCAAAGGGTCGCTGGTTTGATTCCCAGTCAGGGCACATGCCTGGGTTGCAGGCCAGGTCCCCAGTGTGGGCCATGTGAGAGGCAACCACACACTGATGTTTCTCTCCCTCTCTTTCTCCCTCCCTTCCCTTCTCTCTAAATAAATAAATACAATCTTTTTTAAAAAACCAGCTTTATTGAGATAAAATTCACATTGTACAATTCAACCTTTTGAAGTGTGCAATTTGATGGTTTTGGTATTTGACATTATTCATTTTTTAGAATTGTAGTAAAATGTATATAAAATTTGCCCTTATAACCATTTTAAGTGTACATTTCAGTGGCATTCAGTACAACCAGTGTTGTGTAACTATCCCTACTATCTGTTTCCAGAACTTTTTCATCATTCCAAACAGAATGTGTACTCATTAAACAATATCCCCCTTTCTCAGCCCTTGATAATCTCTATTCTGCTGGGAAGCTTAGTTTTTCTTATTTTAAAAAGCAAGCAGCACCTTTGGGACCCCAAAGGAAGAGTTGAGGGGAAGGGATGGCCCTTAGGGAGGGACTCCTGAGCTAATAGAATGTGGTTCTTGGTGACTCTGGTATTTGTTCCTGGAGATGAGTTCCTTGACAGGAGCTGACGTGACCAAGTTTACGAAGCTGCACTGCTTCCCGCTGCTGGAGACGGCACTCTTCTTCCTGATGTCCTGGAGCACGTTCCTCTTGGCAGAAGCCTGTGGGTTTACAGGTGGGTTTTCTCTACCCTTGGGCCACTCTCCCCCTCACTGTATAGGGGCTTGTGGGAGCTTGAGAGGAGGGGAGAATTCTTAAATAGCAGCTGCATGGAGTTGACTAACAGCTCACCAAATATCCATGTGGTGGATTACTGAGCAAGGTTGATGTTCTGCCTTATGACTAATTATTTCCCACAGCTGCATAAATTTAAAGGCTAAAGTTTATTGTTTCAAACTCAGTTATGACTTTGAGTATTCATTCTAACTATATGTTTAGTTGCAAAGGTTACTGAACATATTAACATCTTATTTGTATCCTCCCTTAGATTGCTATGTTTACAAACAGCAGCAATTATAATAAGCAAAATATGTATCCTTTTAAAGGTAATTTTGCATCTACTCAGATAAGTGGGAACACAGGTATTCCTTGTATTTTCTTTGGGTCTGTTTAATCATTGTTTTCAATACCATGTTTTTATGGTGCCAGTTTCATATTATCAGTATGAGTGATCGTGTGGTTTTAGTTCCTCACATTCTCTCATTACGAAACCAAACAAAAAACCAAATCACTGATTTTTTCCATTAGAAAACTTAAATACCACACATAATCCAGGTAGTGAGAAAGTTCTTTTATCACCTTTCAGAATTGCAACCTGTCTTTATATGCAGCATTATAAAACACCCCACTTCCTTAAAATTTGACCATTACCTGTAAATTTATAGGCTAAGTCCCAAATGCATCAATTGTTATACATAACAAAGTGGTTACCATTAACCAGAAATCTAGATCATCAGGGCTTGAATAAATGTAATAGTACTCTGGATCCATTTTGTCTGAATCTCTAGACCATGCAAAAATATAAAGCATTGGTTTGAAGTTAAACTCATTTGTTCTAAGAACAGAGAGGAATATGATAAAAGTGTATGATAGGCCTTCACAGTCTCTCTGAATACTAAATGCAAAATACAGATGGTAATGTAGTAGGAGTTTAGAGGATGAGAGAAGATACTCTTAAATCTGGAGTAAGAGACGAGGTCTGGGACCTTCCTTGGGTTTGGAGGAAAGCAGGGATGGAACAAAGAAAGGTTAATATGAGTGGCGGGGGCAGGGGGAGCTTTCAGTAACAGGAAACTCAAAAATATTCAGGAACTTGGATATGCTGGGCTTGCCTACCTTAAGATTTGTCTCACAGGGATTTTTCCTGCTGCTTTTTATTACATTGATTAAAAAAAAAAAAAACCTCTCATGCCAGGTGTTGTAGCTGTCCTTTTCTGTGGAATCACACAAGCTCATTATACCTACAACAATCTGTCGGTGGAGTCAAGAGGTCGAACAAAGCAGGTGAGCAAGAGCCCTCCATCCTCGTGAGTTACCTGTGACTGACGCCAGACTTCATGCTTCCTTTTTTCCTTTCCGTGCAGCTCTTTGAGGTGTTGCACTTCCTGGCAGAGAACTTCATCTTCTCCTACATGGGCCTGGCACTGTTTACCTTCCAGAAACACGTTTTCAGCCCAGTTTTCATCGTTGGAGCTTTTGTATCCTTTTTTGGTTCCACTATTTTCTACACAGAGAGGTGACTATTGCCAAGAAAGCTATAGTAATAATAATTTCTGTTTTGGGTGCATGACTTAACCAGCATGAGTTCATGGTGTTTTTATGAGGAGAAAAAAGGAGGCTTAAGTGGTTTATGAAGCTAAATGTATTTGATTTAAAGGACTGCCATTGATTCTGAGGTTGTCCTTTCTGCATTTCCTGTGTAAGATGGCTTTTCTGTTATACCAGTGCTGGCAGGTAGCTGTTTGTTTTCAAAAGAGCCCTTCTTAGCAGATCTAAGAGTGGGCAACCACGCCAGTTCCTTGAACCATTCTTACTTCATTGTTGCATAAATTCAATCCAGGAGGTTCTATTACTCCTGTTCTTGACTGCACACCAATATGGGCAGCCCTCCCTGACCTCCCAGGGAAGCTTGCAGGTAATAAACATGCCTTCACCCAAGCTTAACATATCGAGGTGGTAAAGACTCTTTTTTCCCCTCAAATGAAGAAGGAAATGTAGAAAATATCAAATGGAAGAACAGTTGGTTCCTTGATTTAGTCCCCCTGGGAGCGCAGTTTTTGGAAGAGAGACAATTTTAAGGGCTGGCTTCTTTCAAGTGAGGAGGAATATGAATACCTAGCAGTTGATCGACAGCTGAGGGTTTTGCTCACTTGGACTCAGATCCTATTGTTTTCATTCAAGTGAACTCTTTTGAGGTTTAGAACTGTAGTTCTACAGGTCAGCCTGGATTTCAAAATCCCAAGCAGGAGTTCTATATTGCTGGGCATTCCTGTTTGCCTTTTCCAAGGCCTCATGGATATCCTTAGGTTTGGGGATGCTGGCAAAAAAAGGAGCATTTTCCTCTTCTGGTTTTTTCATGTCTTGTGCAGGAATAAATGATATTCACCAAACAGCTAGATAGTGACAATGGTCTAATGCCATGTCAGAATCCTTGCACTTATCTGCTTCAACTGGGGTTCTTTTCTTGGATTGACAAACTAATAGCTGAAAGTCTGTAGGATCAGTGTTTTTATTCTTGATTAGGAAGGACCTTGCATGTCATTTTGCTTTGTATTCCTGGCACGGCATCCTGTGAGAGTGAGAACTCAGCCCTTGTTTACAAATGCGGACCCTGGAGTGGGGCCAGTCAGATCCTCTGAGAATCCTGAAGGCTGCTTACATGGAGGATCTCTGCATGGTTTCTGGGGTAGAATGGGCTTTATACGCACTACCTGTTTCCTTTTACTAAAAACAAAACAAAAAAAGGAAGATAAAAAAAGAAAATTTTAGTCATTGCTTTCCCCTGGAGAAGACAGAAGATACTTTTGCCCTCGTTTGTATCTGAAACAGCTGCAGCTCCGGCAGCTGGTGCTTTGCTGGAACGGAAGCTCCCTGTTCCTCTGGCTCCCACTGGGCTTTCCTTCTGTAAGCAGGGCATGTGTGGCTCTCTGTTGGGCTCTGTTCTAAATTCAGCAGGTGACGAATGATTGGTTTCCCTGAATTCTTTGGTTTCCACAGTAGAGTTCCTCTTCCACACTTTTCATTTTCCATTTCTTATATCTCTGAAAAACATTTTAGCCACTTAGGTAGAGAAATCTTCCCAGGTTGATTCTTGTGAGGAACATAAATGTGTCTTAGTATTATGAATACTTTAAGTTTCCCTACCTCTTATTTGTAGATTTTTGTTGGTCATTCAAGCCCCTGGTATTTACTTCCAACCAAAGCTTACGAGCTTCTTACCCAACAAACTGTCTCTTCATAATTTAACTCAGGGTTTAGTAATCTTTTCTTCTTGTGGTTTTTCATCCAAAAGACCCCAACACACTGTTTTCTTCTCTCAGCTCCCCTCCCCTTATATGGTACCTTACCTTATTTCCAGACTTATTTTAAGATATATTGAATGGGTCATACGAGTTTAATTAAATCATGAAGCTACAATGGTGTGTATAATGGGCTAGATGTGACCTCTGTGGGCCAACAGGTTGGGAAAGTTGGTCAATTGAATAGTACTTGTTGTTGAGACTTGTTTAGAGGGAAACTAGACAGCTTAGCTTTTTTGGTACAGCTCTCCTGATCCCATGAGATGTCATGGCATTCCTAAAATTCTCTGTTTAACCAGAGGTTGTGTGACAGTGGCATTCTGGAAAACTTTTGGGCCCTTAACCTGCACCTGGTGCTCAGGTTGCCATCTTCCTGGGCAGAGCTGCACATATCTACCCGCTCTCCTTCTTCCTCAACTTGGGCAGAAGGCATAAGATTGGCTGGAATTTTCAACATATGATGATGTTTTCAGGTAAAACAGTATAAATGTATACAAAATGAATGTTTTTCAGCAGGCTGTGTTAATATGATTAAAGTATTGATAACGTTCATAAAAAGAGAAAAATTCAAGTTTCTGGTTCTGTTTTATCCACTGCAGTGCTGAGTAGACAGATGTACATGGCAAACTGACTTTATCTTGATTTTGTAAACTCTATTACCAAATGTGAACATTCTCCCCTAAAATATTTTCATCTTTATTTCATTCCTACCACTCAAGGGGCTTGGAGGTATATGAAAGTGCCTAATTGTTCTCTAGATTGTTCATAACTCTTAATCTTCAAGAAGGGCTCCAGAACTAAATTAAGTAAAATAGGTCTTCAATGAGAAAGAACATAGGCTGTGTCACTCAACACCCCACACCCAGCTGCAGTATTCTCTTGTAAAATAATGGCATTGAGCTAATTAGTTGAGGTCCTTCCTAGCTCTAACTTTCTATGGAGCAAAAGAAATAAAATACACTCCTAAGAAAGATGACCTCAAACCAGAAAACAACAGCTGTGATAGTTCTGCTGATTTACACTTGATTTACACTGTCTCCCAGATGCCCCCTCTCCACTATAAAGCTAGAAATTGTGGAAAAGCCACTGAGGGAATAAAGGAAAATAAGGAAATATGTGCAGATAAAAGAAGGGAGAGGACAATCTGCGTGAATAGATAGTGCAGTAAAGGGTGGTAAGTGTCAGATTTGATAAATGAGACCCAAGTTACAGCATCTCTGCAGAGAATAGGGAGGAAATGGTGGCACAAAAGGCTACTGTAACCCTTAAAGTTACTTCTGTACTGTGTGGGGGGTGGGGAAGGGCTGTACAAGAGGTGAAATGATTAACTGCTCTTTACTACCATGCAGTAATTCTTGGGGGCCTTAGAGAGTCATACTGAAACCACACCAGCTGACACTGTTCAGCAAAGTATGCATTGTCTAATACTTACTTGCATCTGCCCTTAAATGTACAACCTGCCATAATGATTGCCTTTCACTCTGACAGACATTTATTGAGCATTCTCTTTTATAAGCCACAGTTCTAGGTTGTAGAGGACACAGAAACCAGCCTCCTTTCAAGGAGTTCACAGTCTACTGGTAGGAGACAGGTGTACAAAGTGCTTTCTCTGAAGACAGTGGGGTGAATTGCACAAAAGAAGTATAGAATAAATGCAGAGGAGAGGAGGAGCTAGGGCCATCTTTGCAAAGGGGTAACCTTTGAACCGAGTGTGGAAGAAATAGATTTCAGGAGGCAGCAGGTTAGAAAGTCCAGGAAGGATTGCCTCATGTGGCTTTTGCAGGGAAAGGTAAGCAGTCTGGTTCACATGTAAGACACATAGGGTAATGGTGAAAGATGGTAAACTTGGAATGAAAAATTACATGTAAAGAGGTATGAACCTTCAGGTTGCATTGGAATCACTTGTTGGGCTGGTTAAACAGAGGGTACAGGGAAGGCTTGAGAATGTGCATTTCTAACATGTTTTCTGCTGCTACTGGTTTGAGGATCACACTTTGAGGACTACTGCTGGAGTCTAGACCACAGAGAAGCTCCAGTGCTGTGCTAGTTTGGGTTTTACTTAGAAGCAGTTTGGAAGCATTAGGGATTTGTGAGGACAATGGTAAGATCCTCCTCATGTATTAGGAAAGTGATGGCATAAAAAAGAGAAATGAATTGGACATAACTCAGTCACCTAGATAAACTTAAAATATGTTTATTATCTTCTATACTAAAAGACTGAGAAGTACATAGTGCTGTTTAAAGATATCTCTTATAAAAATTATTTTCTTCTGGGAGAACTCATTATTCAAGGCCATGAACCACCTGAGGTTTCACTTTCATATTGCTTACAATGTTTACTTAATAAAATGAAAAAATATATAACAAACATTGTCTTTTTCTGACCCCCAAGTTATCCTACTTGAGATAATATATCTTTAGAGGCTTAAATATTGATTGATTGGTCAATGATATGGCTGGCCTATAGGGTAATCTAGATATGTATAAATATTTCCCTAGGACAGATTAATAGAAAACATTAACTTCACTCTGGTTTTTAATGTAACTTTTGTTGAATAATTCTTCTTTAGTAAATTGTAATGAAGTTCTCAGATTAATTGTGAAATTATTGGGAAAGGTAGGAAAATATACAAACAGATATAATGGGCATAATTTTAATTGTTATACACACAATCTTGCTCATGGTGAATCGGATTTTAAACTAGATATGTATTAAAGTCTGTGGATTCAGTCTTCACTATACAACAAATTATGAGCATGGTATGGGGAAGGAACAAAAAAGCTTAGAAAGATAAATATTAAAGTGTTCATGCTTAATCTTAATACATGTTAATGTAGATCATCAGGGCTAGCAAACTGTGGTGCCTGAGCCAAATCTGGGTGCTGCCTATGTTCATATACCCTGAGGGCTCAGAATGGCTTTTACAAATGAATATTTATAATCTACTCAATAATTGGGAACATTAACTTTGCAAGCCAGATAAGCATTGCCCCCCTCAAAGAATTCCTTTCTTTTCAATAGTAGACCTGTATTACAATAATTGTACTCATTATATTCTTGTTTTTGTTAATCAAATTTTTTAAAATTTTGTTTTCTTTTAAATAAGTACCTACATGATAGCCTTGATATTTCCTCATGGTCCACGGAGCATAAACTATTTGTCATCTTTTACAGAAAATGTTGCCAACCCCTGATGTAGATCAGGTTATATTGTTACTTCTCTGTGTGGCCTTGCTAAGTAAATGTTGAACTGTTTTGTTGTTTATAATACATGAACCACAAATATACATTTGACATATTCCTATGTGGCCTATTTCTTAAGTTTATAGTGACTACGTAGGGCATGGACTGTGGTTGGATCACAGACTCGGAGAGCTTAAGTTATTTCTTATTTATATTTCTTTTTATTTCATATTACTAGCAGGATAATTATTTCAGCAATGAAAGAGTGTTATCCTGTACAAAGTTGTACAGTGTTTTTATCATTGCATTTGGACACTTTGCAAAAGAAAACTTCAAACAGAAAAAAAATTATATTCCTTTAAGTTCTTCTTTCTGAATAAAACAACTTGACTCTAGAAGCATAAGTGGATATGGTTTATGAGCCCCCAGAGGTAGCAGTGCATTTGAGGACACATTGCCATTTGTCATTATAACCAGGACAACTTCCTCTTTGGTCCTTGCAGGCCTCAGGGGAGCAATGGCATTTGCACTCGCCATCCGAGACACAGCATCCTATGCTCGCCAGATGATGTTCACAACCACGCTCCTCATTGTCTTCTTCACTGTCTGGATTGTTGGTGGAGGCACAACACCCATGTTGTCATGGCTTAATATAAGGTCGGTTTGAAACTGAGGCCGGTTTTGTGTCTATACCACTATGCCCATGCTGGGTGTGCTATAGCTTAGTGCATGGAAAGTTTTACTGTTTTTTTTTGTAGTTGTTGTTCTGCAGAGAGATCGAAACTAAAAAACAATAAAAATTCAGAGTGTTGAAATTTCCAGAAGAAAAAAAAAAACTGTTGTCATTAAAATTTTTGTTGCTACAAAATCACAAGGAATTAGAAACACCTGCACCTTGCTGGAGCAGTGACATTAGAGCACGAATCCAAAAAGTCTTAAAGCCGCAGGAGAGAGGATTGACATAGCTGTTGGCAATGTCTGCTATTTCACAATCAAGTTTTGTTTTTCACAATTACAGTTTTGTTTTAGGAGGAAACTGCTGTGTCTTTTCTTGCTTGAGTGCACAAAAGAGGTGACATTTCCTGCATAACCCTCATTTGTTGCAGCCTCATGGACATCCCCTGCCTGTGGTTTTGCAGCTATGTCAGAATGAAGGAGCAATGACCTGATTTTCTTGTTTTAAAGAGCATTTAAATTCCAAACTGGGCTTGTGAGCTCCAACATCCTATGGCAAAAAGGACTTTGGAACAGCAGTCAAGAGACCCACAGCCCAACTGTGGCCCTGGTTTAATGCAAGCCCCTCATGTCTTTGGGCCTCAATTTTCTCTTATTGATAAATAAAAGCACATTGTTAGATTGTCTCCAGGTAACCTTCAGTTCTGAGTGAGCACCCTGAATCTTGGAGGTGCTCTCACCACCTGTATCAGTTTTGGGTCTGCAGTGGGTGAAAGTGATCAGAATGAGAAGACACTTCAGTAGTGCAAGAGCTATGAAGAATTCTCTGAAAAGCCACAGGGTGGCAATGTCTTTTTTCATTCTCTGTTGGCTTTTAGTTTGTATTTCCTTCTCTAGAATGTAGGATACATGGGACTAACAGCTGCAAAGCATACCTAGCTTAGACGAGAGAAAAATGAACAGGGATCTCGCAGTCATCCTTGGAGACAGGGATAAAACTAGAATTGGAGAGATAGTCTCAAAACTTTTGTATTGATAGCAGGCAGGAATTCCTGGGTTTGGCCACTGCCAGCCTTACCATTTTTGGACTGGCATGTCTCAGCCTCAAGGTGGGTGGGTCTGCAGAATCTATGTGGGGCTTATCAATGATGGTCATATAATAGCTAACACTTATGCCGCAGGTGGCGTTTAAGATGCCACATGTGTATTAAGCTAATTCTCATAACATTCCTATAAGGGAGCTACCACTATTGTCTTTATTTTAGAGTTGGGGAAGCTGAAGCACAGAGAAATAATGTGCCCAAGGTCACAAAGCTTTAAGTGGACAAGTTGGTATGTGAATCTGGACAGTCTTGCCACAGAGTCCACGCTCTTAATAACTACTGTGCTATACTGTCTGTAAGAAGGCTTGCTGTGGTAGAGTCTTTTTTATGTTGTAAAATGTGGGATGATTTAAATTTCAATTTCTTGGCATGAATCTTGAGAGTTATGCTAAGGAACACTATTCATCTGTGGCAATATAAACCTGAAGAAGAAAATTTACAGATTTTTGGCTTGAAACTTGAGACATAAAATGGTACCATCTTTTTGTATAGCAGAATAACTGCACACAGTTGAGAATCTTTGCATTCAGTGACCTCTGAGATTACTTCCTACTTCTATTTGGTCACACAGTAGACACCCTGGATGTTCAGAAGCTGATTAAATCATGTTTGTATTGAATGCTGTTTTATAGGTCCTTTATTGCCCCCCTCAACATACGCAGGATCAAATGATTTCTCACTGACAGTAGACTTGCAACATTTTACACTTCTCATAACCCTTTTCAAGAAGTGGGCCACTAAAACAGAGCTACCCAGAGCTGAGAGTATGGGCAGCTTACTCTGAGACACACAAGCTGTATGTGTATGAATATAATATAATAATTGAATTTCTGTAAAAATACTAATGTAATGTATAGATAGCATTTAGTACATAGTAGCTACCACATAGTGAGGGGTCAGAAATGACTAAGTGTATGACTATATGTATGAGAGATTCAGTTTCTCTATATCCTTGCCAAAATTGGTGTTATCAAATTTTTTCAATTCAGCTGTTTTAATAGGTGTGTAGCATACCTCACTTGTGGTCTTAATATGCATTTCTCTAATTGCCAATAATTCAAACATCTCTTTGTGTGTTTATTTTCCACTAATACGTCTTTTATGCTAAAACATCTATTTCAGTCTTTTATCCATTTTCTTTTTTAATCATTTTTACTGATGCACAAGTACAGTTGTCTCCAATTCCCCCCCCAACTCCCCCTCACCCCAGCCAACCCTACCTCCCACCTTGATCCTACACTCCTTTGGCTTTGTCCAAGTGTCCTTTCTTTATACATGTTCCATGATGACCCTTCCTCCTTTTACCCCCATTATCCCATCCCACCTCCTGGATTTATTGATCCATTGAATAGTCCTTTTAGTCTCTATGTCATTTAATTCTACTCTGATCTTGGTTATTTCTTTCCTTCTACTACCTCTGGGCTGTCTTTGTTGTTGTTCTTCCAGTTCTTATAGATGTAGAGTTAGGTTGTTTATCTGAAATGTTTCTATCTTTTTTAGATAGGCTTCTATTTTTACAAACTTCCTTCTCAAGACTGCCTTCACTGTGTCCCATGAGTTTTGGACTATTGTGAGTTCATTTCCATTTGTTTCCAGAAACTTTTTGATTTCTTCCTTGATCTCATTCTTAACCCATTCATTGCTTAATAGCATGCTATTCAATCTCCATGGAGTTGAGTGTTTCTGACTTTTTTTTCCTTCAGGTTGGTTTCAACTTTCAGGCCCTTGTGGTCAGAAAAAAATGCTTGGTATGATTTCAGTGTTCTTGAATTTGTTGAGACTTGTCTTGTGTCCTATGTGGTCTATCTTTTAAAATGTTCCATGTGCATTTGGAAACAATGTGTATTTTGTTTCTTTGAGATGAAAGGTTCTATATATGTCAGTTAAGTCCATTTGTTCTAGGGCATTGTTCAATGCTGCAATATTCTTTTTTTAAAAAAATATATTTTATTGATTATGCCATTACAGTTGTCCCATTTCCCCTCTTCATTCCCTTCTACCCTGCACACCCCCTCCCACCCACATTCCCCACTTTAGTTCATGTTCCTGTGTCATAAGTTCTTTAGCTTCTACAGTTCCCACACTACTCTTGCCCTCCCCCTGTCCATTTTCTCCCCACCATCTATGCTGCTTATTCTCTTTCCTTGTTCCCCCTCCTCCTCCCACTCCCCTGTTGCTAACCCTCCATGTGATCTCCATTTCTGTGGCTCCATTCCTGATCTAGCTGTCTGCTTAGTTTGCTTTTGTTTTAGGTGTGGTTGTTAATAACTGTGAGTTTGCTATCCTTTCACTGTTCATATTTTTTATCTTCTTTTTCTCAGATAAGTCCCTTTAACATTTCATATAATAAGGGCTTGGTGATGATGACCTCCTTGAACTTGACCTTGTCTGAGAAGCACTTTTTCTGCCCTTCCATTCTAAATGAAAGCTTTGCTGGATAGAGCAGTCTTGGATGTAGGTCCTTGCCTTTCATGACTTAGAATATTTTTTTCCAGCCCCTTCTTGCCTGTAAGGTCTCTTTTGAGAAATCAGCTGACAGTCTG
>PVKM010003700.1:0-56064 GCA_004027735.1 Carollia perspicillata | reverse complement strand
AAGGAGACCGGTGAAATTTTCTGAAGGTCAACTGGCACTTATCAAATTGGAAAGCGTAGAGCTTTTAGCCCAGCAGATCCTCCTCCGGGTGTCCATCCTAGAGAAATAATGTCATATGCAGCCCAAGGGGTATGTGAAAGGCTGATGATATTATGTATTGCTCACTATAATAAAAACAAGTCACAAATGCTCAGTATTGGTAAAATTGTTAAATAATCAATATTTTTATATTTAAACACTGTAAACCATGCAATGGATGAGAAGATTTGGAGCTATATGTAGTGACAGTCACAAAAATATCTTCAAGTTGTATGGTTACATGGGAGGAAAAAATGCAAGTTCAGAACAAATGTGTAGTATGATATAACTTGTATTTAGGGGAAGAAACAAATACATATATTTGCATGTGGAAATTTCTCCAAGAGAGCATGTAACCCTATCTTATGCAATTAGAGGCAGCCACAGTCCTCTGGTGAATGGCCTTGGAAAACTGGGTCTTTCCTTCTGTAGGTCAAGCACTTCATGACTATTGACTCTATTCGCCCACCTTCTGAAAGGTCCTGGACAAGAGGAAAAAAATTTCAAACAACATGGGGATGAATGCTAGAAACGTAGATTTCTCATGACTAAAGCACCAGGACCCAAAGGGGCCTGAGGCTAAGGCCTCTCCCTTGGCATTCTAGTTCAGGAGCAGTAACTCTTCTCCATTATGACATCAGTTTGAGTCCCATTGGTGTTTTCAACTTGCAGGTGAAATACACTCAAACTCCCAGGTCATTTCTCCTGTCTTTAAACCAATGACATTACACATGTTAGCCCTACATTCAAATAGAATTTTGTCATAAAGACCCGTAGGTAAATCCAGCTCTGCAGGGTAAAGTGAGGAGGGAGGAAACCCAGACCTCAGAACCCAAGCCAGCTGGGCTGGGACACTGTATTTCAAACAGGGCTTTCAGAATATGTACGTGTGCTGCCCTAGACAAACCAGTCCACCTGTCCGTGCCTTGATGTCTTTATCACAAATGGGCCTAATACTGTGTTCCCTGTCTACCTTTCTAGTTTTGGTGGAACAGAAGGGGAAAAAAGCTCTTAAGGCATGTGGGGAAACTGCAAAGCATTTTAAAATCCTTGTTCCAGTTTCAAGTCTGAGTCCATAATAAAGATTCATAACCTTAAAATGTACCATTTCAAACAAAGAGATGAAAGTCTTCAAGACTTCACAATGCTATCCACCCTAAAGTACAGCAAAATCTTAAGTACCTCTTTGTCATTATGCTTGAACAACCACATTAAATAAAAAGTCCTAACCAATCATACAGCCAGATATCTCCTGACATGATTTAGAACTGGGGTCTACAGATTCCACTGTCTTGAGTCTGCTATAATCACTTCTGGCCTTGGTCTTGGAAAAGTCATCCAGTAACTCAACAAAAACAAGAACTGTACACAGGAATAATAATAATGAATAAATCTAACCTGGCAGGAAGGGGCCTGCCATTTAGGAAAAAGAAAAAGATGAAGACCTCTGGCAGAATGGGAGGAGGGAAGAACTCCCACTGGTTTCTCTCTTTGGATATTGCTCTGATGTTGGCTGAGGCTGATGTAAGCCAATGTCAGGAGCTGGCCATGTCTAGCTCCCATTTGCTATTGCAAGAACAACAATAAATAAATAAAGTACCTAGGGATAAATTTAATCAAGGGGGTAGAAGAGCTACACTCAGAAAACTATAACACACTGAAGAAAGAAATTGAGAAAGAGACACAACTAAGTGGAAGCATATACCATGTTCATGGATTGAAAGAATTAACATCATTAAAATGTCCATACTACCCAAAGCAATCTGTAAATTCAATGCAATGCCTATTAAGATAGCAATGGCATATTTCACAGATCTAGGACAAATATTCCAAAAACTTATACAGAACCTGAAAATACTCTGATAGCTTCAGCAATCTTGATAAGAAAGAACAGAGTTGTAGGAATCACAATTCCTGATATCAAACTATACTACAAGGTGACTGTAATCAAAACAATCTGCTACTGGCATAAGAACAGACACATAGATCAATGGAACAGAATAGAGATCCCAGGAAAAAATTCATGTCTTTATGGTCAATTAATATTTGACAAAGCTGGCAAGAGCAAACTATGGAGTAAAGACAGTCTTGTCAATAAATGCATTGGGAGACCTGGCCTGGTACGTGCACAAAAAATGAAACTAGACCACCATCTTACACTATACACCAGAATAAACTGAAAATGAATAAAAGACTTCAATATAAGTTGTGATAGCATAAAAAGAACTAGAAGAAAAGATAGGCAGTAAAATTTCAGATATCTCAGGTAAATAAATATATTTTTTCCGATGTATCTCCTGGGGCAAAGGAAATAAAGAAAACATAAACAAATGGGACTATATCAAATTAAAAAGCTTCTGCACAGCCTAAGAAACAATCATCAAAATGAAAAGGGAACTAACCATATGGGAGAACATATTTGTCAATGATACATCGGATAAAGGTTTAATCTATAAAGTATATAGAGAATTTTTAAGACTCAACACCAGGAAGACAAACAATCTAATTTAAAAATGGGCAAAGGACCTATATAGACACTTCTCCAAGGAGGAGGTACACAGGGCCCGGAGACATGAAAAAATGCTCAACATCACTAGCCATCAGAGAGATGGAAATTAAAACCAAAATGAGATATCACCTCACACCTGTCAGAATGGCTATCATTAATAAACCAACAAATAACAAGCTCTGGAGAGGATGTAGAGAAAAGGGAACCCCAGTGCACTGTTGGTAGGAATGCAGACTACTGCAGCCACTGTGGAAAACAGTATGGAATTTCCTCAAAAAACTAAAAATGGAATTGTCTTTTGACCCGAAACACCAATTCAAAAGAACCTATGCACCCCTGTGTTCATAACAGCCCTATTTACAATAGCCAAGATTTGGAAACAGCCTAAGTGCCCATCAGTAGATGAGTGGACCATAAAACAGTGGTACATTTACACAATGGAATACCACACAGCAGGACAAAAGCAATCCCTACCTGTTGTGACAGCATGGATGGAACTAGAGACTATTATGCTAAGTGAAATAAGCCAGTCAGTGAAAGACAAATACCATATGATCTCACCTATAAAAGGAGCCTAATGAACAAAACAAACTAATGAGCAAAACAGAACCAGAAGCATAGAATCATGGAACAGAACGACAGCTGTAAGAAGGGAGGGGGTGGGGACTGACTGAAGGAAGAGACAGGGATTAGTCACAGAACACATATAAGGGACCCGTGGACATGAACAACTGCGTGGGGACTGCCTGTGGAATGGGGGCAGGCTGGACAGAGAGGCGCAAAGGGAGACACAGTGGGACAACTATAATAGCATAAATAACAAAATATTTTAAAAATAAAAATTAAATATAAAATTAATAAAAACGAAAACCTCAAGGGGATTCACATAATCCAGAGTTATAAAGAAACTTGTATTGAGAACCAGGATGGCAAATAAATGTTCTCACTTATACTAATTCAACTTTGTTGCCAGTAAATTCTTCTTTTTCCCCAATTATGGTTTACATTCAGTATTATTTTGTATTAGTTTCAGGTGTACAGCATAGTGGTTAGGCACTCACACCCTTTACAAACTGTTCTCCCGGTATTTCCAGTACTCACCTGGCCCATACAGAGTTATTACAATATTACTGACTGTATTTCCTATGCTGTACTGTACATTCCCAGGACTATCTTGTAACTACCAATCTGTACTTCTCAATTTCTTCATCTTCCCGAGGTCATTATAGGACAGTGTGAATATGTTGCAACAGATCCACAGTACCTGCTTCTGGCAGAGGAAGGCAGGGTTGCCCTGTCACGCTGTGTATGGGAAATCCCTGGCTTAGCGCCAACTCCCATTTTCCCAGCGGGAAAGTGATGACTGACCACCACACACTGATGCTGCTGTGATGGGCAAGGACGCAATGTTCCAGATGCTTCAGCTATCCCCAAATAAAACCTATTTGTTAAAATATTTGAGCTAGATTTTCCAACTTATGCTATCCCAAAGATCCCGGCTTCTAATTCATTTCTCTTTATCTCCTGCCACCCTTCAAATGTAGCATTATATTAAACAAAGAAACCTTTGCCAGGAGAAAAAAAAATATTCCAAGATAAGTCGATTGACTAGCCAGAAAATATTTCCAGGAAAACACTGAAATTTCTTGATCCTCAGTTATTAAAATCTAGTCCAGGTAAAGAGGTACACAGCATCTAAGCAGAAGAAAAAATGCTTCATTCACGTCTTCAGGAAGACTTAGGAATGAGTCGTGTAACAGGTCCTTTCTGTCACAGGCTTCTTCAACCTATGGGTTTTATGTTGGGAAGTAAGTCTTACAGACATTGATTTTGCCATTTCAATGGTTCGTGTTCTCCCTTGCCAGAAAAAATGATTCTCTTTCCATGAAATCATACGGGAAACAGGAAATAGCTGCACTGAATTTATAGGAAGAACAGTTCTCCAAACTCATAACACTATATGTTTCTGATTTCCTTTAAAATTATTAAAAAATTAATGAGTCCTTCTTAGCTTTGGGTGGGCTCCTTCCCTTCCTTCTGTGGCCCAGAAGTTTGCTGAGTGTCTATTTTCTCCATTGCTGTAAAGTGTTGTGCGTTTCGTGGTCTTCAAGCCGCACTTCTCACTGCCCAAACCTGGCCCCGGCTCAGCACACTCTTCAGCCTCATGGTTCCTCAGCAGCCCCCATCAGCTGACCCCTGCCATAGGAAACTGCTATAATGCTTACCAGAGTTTGCAGTTACATTTTGAACTCTTTAAAGTCTGTGTACCTACCAGAGTATAAAGCTTCATGAGGGAAAATCTCTGCCATTGTTTGGTACAATAAATACTCCATCAATTGACTAAATTGTCCTTCCACAAGCCCTGCTCATTACTGTCTCTGGGTCTTTGATAATAGAGTCCGCACTAGCCTATGAGTTCTATGAGTTCCATAAAAGTAGGGATTACATAGCTTGTCTGATTCTATAATCTCCCAACTGGGCACTCGCACCTTTCCTACATCAGCTTCCCCACTCTTGCTCACAACAAAAGACTACCTCCAACCACATTCACGCTCTTGCTGGAAAAAAACAAAACACCTGTGATGGAGAACTGTTTATAATGGAGTCAGGGGATCCTGCACTTTTAACTGTTTGTATTCAATATTTTTCTGGTGATTTTCACCTTGCTTCCGAAACTCAATCTTAGCTAATCAAATGCTTGGGTATTTCCTCATTTATCAGAAAGCAGAAGAAGAAAGAAATAAAAATATCCTATGCCACATGCCTAACATTAGCTAGAGTATTTGTTTCACCTGAAGGATTAAAAATATAAACAAACTTAAATAAATAAACAAGCAAACACACACACACACACACACACATATATATACACAAGAATACAAAAAAGCAAACAAACATAAAAAACAAATGTACTTTCCCTTTAAGTAACAAGCATGGTAATGTGTAAAATAAACATAAATAAGAATAGGTTCTGCTTTTAAAAAACAAATATTCTAACTTGTAAGGGAAAAGTCACACCTAAACAAATGCAATAACACATCACAGATGGTATATCAGGCAACTGGCAGGGCACAAAGAAGCCCGAGGCCAGGTTTACACCAAAGGGTCCACCAAAACTTCAGAACGGCGGTGTCATATGTTCTGAATCTTCGGAAATGCATATGGAACTACCAGGCTTGTGAATGAAGGGGATGTTAGGCCTAACGAGAAGACTGAGCATTTAAGAGACTTCAGGCACTTCAGCTTGGCTGGAGAACCAGATGCCAGACTTCGAGGGCTGTGGGACCATGTTATGAAGGGCAGTCAATATGAGGTTATATTCAACCTACAATGGAGAACTATGAGAGGAGAGCAACTGAAGTAGATTTTTGTTTTGGGACACTGGTTACATGATATTTACTTTTTATATTTTTTAGAGAGTAAAACAGATCGACAGACAGACATTGAGTCATTGATTTGTTGTTCTACTTATTTATGCATTCATTTGTTGTTTTTTGTATGTGCCCTGACTGGGGATAAGACCCACAATCTTGGCACATCAGGACAGTAGTCTAACCAACTGAACTACCCTACCCAGCCAGGGGCCAGTGTGCATGATGGTTACCTGCCTCGAATACTGAGATTCTGATCCAAAATACCTGGCTCCATTAAACCAGACTGAGGAAACTGAAATTCCATGAACAGAGGCCTAGGTAACTGTGGTGGTTCTCACATTAAGTACTCCAAGGCCCATTATTTTTCCTAAATTCACTGCAGATAGGAGATTGCAGCTGCCACTGCTGACCAGAATGAAAAGGTCAGTAAAATGAACCTGACCTTTCCCCATGTTCCTACCATACAAATGGGGGATATTTTCAAAGCACGCTATATCTGACTTGAAGTCCGTAGTTTTAGAGTTGTACCAGGCACGAACAACTTTGGGCCCAGCCATGCATACTGGTTTTCAATTCAGTTTATCATCAGCTCTCCACAGAAAGAAACCAACCTGCCCAGTAGGCTCAGTATGCAGCATTCCTAAGGCTTATGTTAGCTTTAGGAAACCAGGGCAATGTTTTCAAATCAGAAGAAAAAATATATAATGTAGCTCAAAGAAAATGTTTAAATAACCATATCTATTTGTCTTTACACCAATGCAGTCATAACATGTAATTTCAATATATTTTTTATAAAAGGGTCCCAAAGGCAAAATAAAAAAGCCCATAAAAGTCAACACACAGCCCAGAAAGAGAGTGAGAAATGCAAAAGAATTAAAAACCCTTTTAACTGAGTACTGACACGTGTCTTATGTATGCCAGGGAGAGTGAAAGGAGACATATCTATTATTGCAACAGGAAGCAAAGAATCTAAAAAGAGAAAAGAGTTTGATTGCAGAGAAAAGATCGATCTATAAATTCCTGTATTAACTACTAGGATTTAAAAATCCCTTCAGAATAAGAGAGGCAAAAGCAGACATCTGTCCTCATGACTGCTTCAAAAAGAATAAAATACCTAGGAATAAATCTAACCAAGATGTAAAAATACTGTACTCAGAAAATTATAGGATAATGAAAAAAGAAATTGAATAAGATATTGTATAAATAAGTGGAAGCACATACCTTGTTCATGGATAGGAAGAGTTAACATCATTAAAAATGTCCACACTACCCAAAGCAATCTATAGATTCATCACAATTCTTATGAGGATTTCAATGACTTACTTCACAGAACTAGAACAAAAGTTTGAAAAATGTATATGGAACCACAAAAGGCCCTGCATAGCAACAGCAATCCTGAGAAAGAAGAACAAAGTTGGAGAAATCACTACCTAATATCAAACTATACTGTAAGGCCACAGTAATCAAAACAGCATGGTACTGGCATGAAAACAGACACATAGATCAGTGGAACAGAATAGAAAGTTGAGAAATAAACCCACACCTTCACAGTCAATTAATATTCAACAGAGGAAGCAAACACATACAATGGGCTAAAAACAGTTTATTCAATAAATAGCAATTGGAAAATTGGACAGATATATGCAGAAAATGAAATTAGACCACCTTCTTCAATACATACAAGAATAAATTCAAAATGGACTGAAGACTTAAATGTTAAATCCAAAACCATAAAATCTTAGAAGAAAACATAGGCAATAAAATCTTGGACATTGCTTGTAGCAATATTCTATGTGATATATCACCTCAGGGAAGAGAAACAAAAGAAAAGATAAATAAACAGGTCTCATCAAACTAAAAAGGTTTTGCACAGCAAAAGAAATCATCTACAAAATAAAAGACAACCCCCAGAATGAGAGAACATATTCACTGATACATCCGTTAAGGGGTTAATATCCACAATTAATAAACAAATTATAAAACTCAGTACCAAAAACCAAACTACCTGGTTAAAAAGTGGGTAAAGGACCTGAATAGACACTTCTCCAAAGAGGACATGCAGACGGCCAATAGACATATGAAAAGATGCTCAACACCACTAATTATCAGAGAAATGCAAATTAAAACCACAATGAAATATCACCTGACACTGGTCAGAATGGCATCATCAATAAATCAACAAACAACAAGTGCTGATGCGGATTGTGGAGGAAAGGGAACCTTTCTGCACCATTGGTGGGAATGCAGTCTGGCGCAGCCACTGTGGAAAGCAGTATGAACATACCTCAAAAAATTAAAAATGGATCTGCCTTTTGACCCAGCAATCCCACTTCTCAGAATATATTCAGAATTACTCAAAACACTAATTTGAAAGAACATAAGCACCCCAATGTTTACTGCAGTGTTATTTATAATCATCACCAAAATATGGAAGCAGCCCAAGTGTCCATCAGTAGGTAAGTGGATAAAACAACTATGGGACATTTACACAATGAAATACTTCTCGGCCATAAAAAAGAAGAAAATTTTACCTCTTGAGAAAGCATGGATAGACCTGAAGAACACTATGCTAAGTGAAATAAGCCAGTAAGAGAAAGACAAATGCCATGTGATTTCACTCATGTGTGGAATTTAATGAACAAACTGCACTAACAAGCAAAACAGACACAGACTCGTAGATGGAGAGCAGGCTGACAGCTATGGTGGGGGGGTAGGGAGTGGGAGGTATCAGCAAAAATGAAAAAGGACTCACGGACATGGACAACAGGGTGGTGACTAGGGGGTGGGACTATAAAGAGGATAAATAATAAAGAAAACAATACAATACAAATGGAAAAATAAAAATAAATAAATAAAATCCTTACAGAAAGTGCCATCTTTCGTTGGGATCGGTCACCTATTGGGGACCCACATCATTCTGGAAAACTACTTCAAGTAGAAGGTACAAAATAAAGTGTTAAGGCAAAGAAGCCTTGGGATATCTCAAACAGTCCCTAAACCATGGAGGTGTTGACATATTGGAATTGCATAAGGCTTCTGGCCCAGGCCATCAGGGATTCCAGGGATTCTACTTTAGATAGAACCCAGATGTCCGCAGAACAAGTAATTAAAGACAACATTACCCTGGGTGACTTCAGTAAACCGCACAATGTCTGGCAACCCTCTTCACTCTAAGACTGTCTATACATCCCTGATAGGTTATTATTTCGTTTCTGTAGCTCTGATTAACTCCCCTTACATCCTGCAACTTTATTAAATGTGTTATTCTGATCATCAGAAAACATGTTTTAAATATATATGTATGTGTGTATACTACGTGTGTATATGTACACACACACACACATGCACTCACACACACGGCTCTTGTATTCAAATTCCTCCCTTTGGCCCTTAAAGCCCTTTAGAATTTGGCTACAGGCAACCTTTATACAGTCCTCTTGAAAGAATCCAACTCATTCACTGTACCCTAGCCAAAACGTTCCAACCATTTGTTACTTTATGAATGCACGGCCCAATTTTTCCAACTTTGTGTCCTTGCTCAGGCTGTTCCCTGCGAATGCAGCCACATCCTCACCTGGGCCTACCTTCCCTGCTGCAGGAAGCCTTCACAGTTCTGCTACTCAGATGGGCCTTTTCTCTTTTTAAAAGCCCATTGATACAATTCTGTATCTCTCTTATTGGCTCCATTATTTTTAACATTATGTTTTGGCTGTTTTTATGTATTCCCTATCTCCACCATTAACTGAAAGTGCATTACAGGGAATGGGTTTTTAGCACAAAGCATTGCATATAATTGGTGCTCAGTAATGCCCAGTAAGCTCCTTAGTAAAACACAAATGACCTTAGTAGATTATCTTGCTGTCTGTCCAGGTACTCTGCCTTACTTTTCCCTTTATAGCACTTGACACCACTTAAAATAGGATACCTGACATTTTTTTGTGTTAATTTGTTTTTCAACTAGGACACAAGATCCACAAAAGCAGGGACCTGTTGTTTTATCGACTGGTGTTGTCTCCAGGGCTAGGACCTTGTCTCGGTTGTAATATTTGCAGAGTAAATATTTTTGAATGAATGAATAACTGATACTTATACATAAATATTTATCTTTTGAAATTATTTTTAAAAGATTTTATTTCTTTATCTTTAGAGAGAGAAAGGGAGGGAGAAAGAGAGGGAGAGAAACATCAATGGGTGGTTGCCTCTTGCACACCCCCCACCAGGGACCTGGCCTGCAACCCAGGCATGTGCCCTGACTGGGAGTCGAACCAGCGACCCTTTGGTTCGCAGGCCCACGCTCAATCCAGCCAGGGCTAAATAAATATTTTAGGTGAAGATGAAAAATGTCTCAAGATCTTTAGAGTTGAGTCATCACTTCTAGTCAGCTTAGCCAAGGGCAGCTTTTCACACTCATTCAGATTGTGAGAGAATTCTTTTGAATGGAGTAGCAAAGTCGCCTCTCTGAGACCTAATGGAAAAGCCGTGGATGGGACACAAGTAGCAAACAGAAGGATGGCTTTTAGGGAGGAGGGATTTTGACAAAGCCACCCAAGAGTACATTCAATGGCAGCAACAGGGACTTTGTGTTTGACAACCTATGTGAAGGGCTCCTAGAAAGAAAGAAAAAGCACAGCAAAGGGGTTCCCATTCATGAACAGAACAAAGAGCCACTAGTGTCTATTGGTGTCGGGGACTCCGCTGGGCACTGGAGCACAAGAGAATGAAACAGGTAAAGTTCGCACAGAATTTACAATCTGGACTTGCTCTGAAATGTCTTCTCCTCGAGTCTTTCTCAGCACAGGGAGTCAGTGGCAACAGGATGTGTATGTAACATGCAAGACAAAGGCACTGAGGGCCTGAGGGAGGGGCTGAGAGAGGAGCAGGGACCCAGCTCTGCTGGCGGAGCCTCGAACTCAGCCACTTGAGGAAGACACCTGCCTGCTATTTCACTTGTGACTTGGGACCACTGGCGGGCAAGTGCTAAAACCTACTCGCTTCTACATTTCAATTAGCAGGAAACTCCATCTTTTATAACACAAGAAAAACGGTCCCCTTTGTTTTTTTTTTTACCAAGCATTGAAGTTGATCTTTAATGTATTATTCAAGTTGGGGCAATGATTAATTAATCAAAATCCTTTTGTACCAGGAGAACAGAACTAGGCTCTTGGCTAAATAACACCAGAGGCTCCAAGTTAGATTCTCTCAAGAGGAGAACATGTCAAACACTGCTGTTAATTATGCAGTTAAAAATTACAATAGTTGGCCCTGGCTGGTGTGGCTCAGTAGATTGAGCACCCACCTGCAAACCAATGGGTCGCTGGTTGGATTCCCAGTCAGGGCACATGCCTGGGTTGCAGGCCGGGTCCACAGTAGGGGGTGTGCAAGAAGCAACCACACATTGATGTTTCTCTCCCTCTTTCTCCCTCCCTTCCCCTCTCTCTAAAAATAAATAAATAAAATCTTTAAAAAAATTACAATAGTCTGAAAATGAATCCGGATTTTTTTCACTTTTAGCATGTGTATATATGTTTATATATATTTGTGTGTGTGTGTGTGTGTGTGTGTGTGTGATGCTAAAATTCCAACTCTGGCTAATGGCTTGTATAAAAAGAGAATAATCAGTAAAGAAATGCAATATGCCTCAATTTATGATTTTGGCTTCAAACCCCTTTAATAAGCGATCTTAGTATATGAAATCGAGACAAGTACACATACCCTGCGGGTTTCAAGCCACCCTGCCCATTAACACATGATCCCATGGGAAGAGACCTAACCAACCAGAAATCTTAAATTCTAAAAACTAGCCTCAGGGAGAGACTTAGGCAAAACAAATATATTTGTTAGTTAGTTACTCTTTCTGAATCTTAGATATTGATAGATTTGGCTCAGTAGCTGGTGCTTACATATAAAGGTCAGATATTTTCTTTCACTCTGCAACTCACCATTCAGAACAGACTTCCAGAGAAAATGGTCACTTTTAAACACTTGACAGAGAAAATCCGATGTGAGATAGGAATCAATCAAATAAGAACAGAAGTATGGCTTCAGCCATAAGGAAAATTTCTTTTTCACAATCAGATGTGAGGAGAAGAATCTAAGACACTGCCTTCTGATTTTCAAGGATGTATTTTGATTGTGGAGCAGTTCAATAGAAATCCCAGTGATAAAAATTGCCACTCCATTTAAGCTGTATTTCTGGAAACTTCTAGGCCTGCTAAATAAAAGTAGGCACAAGAAGCTTTTAGTGGAACCTCTCTTCCAAACCCAATTCTGAGAGAAGTTCATGTGCCAAGAGTCCAGCTTGTCAGCAGCGGCAGCGCAGCTCCACCCCGTGTGCATCCGAGAAATGGACCAGCGGACTGTTCGGTCCACTCCCACAGGCTAGAGGGAATGTGACAGGGGATGTTTCTAACACCAAAAGCACCACCCAGAGCTACTTAGGGTAATGCAAAAGGTTTTGCAGGCTAAATAGAAAAAAACCACTGTGTCAAAGAACAGTAGGGTGAATCTTCCCATTGCTCAGGTATCACCCTTCCCTCCATATTGTTACAGGGATCGGCACGAGTTACATTTATTCGTTCATTCACCCTTTAAGACTTTCATTCATTAAGTCATTTAATATATATGATGTGACAGTTTTTATGTGAAACAAAATTCCTTTCTCTACTTCCTTCTTTCCTTCCTCCCTTCCCTTCCTTTCCTCCCTCGGTCCCTCCCTCCCTGCCACAAATAACCATTGGGCCCCTAATCTAAATCAAACATTGTTTTACATATTAGGCATATGTCAATGAGCAAGAAAATCAAGGACACCATTCTCAAGGAACCTGTAGTTGGATGGATGGCAGCACACCAATAAATCAAAATAATAAACAAGAAAATTGCATAGTTTGGCTAGTCTGGTGTTAGGAGGACAGCAAAATAAGACACAGTGAGAGAGAGTGCCCGAAAATGGCATAAGTTTAGGACTTTCCAAGGTACCACTGAAGTTTTACCCACCGTGAAAATGTCTGGGTGCTCATCGAGGTAACGGCAATAGCCCAGGCCCTGAGCTGAGAGCCATTTTGGCACATTGAGGGTACAGGAAACTCAGTGTGTGGCCAGAGTATTGAAAAGGAACTTACAAGAAGCTCACAGTCCACTGCAGAGCTTCTTAAAGTGTTTCTAGTTGTCACCACCATCAAATATACGATAAAACTATAGACATTGTCCCCAGGAAAAGACCCAGCCATGCTCACAGGCACACACTAAATATCTGATATATTATCTCACAGGCTTTGTGCATCCCGTGCAGCCCACCTATGTATTCACTGCAGACTCATGGACTCTTGATGCAGTGGAAGAAAGAGTAATTTTTGGTGTGATGATGCTGCTCTTAAAATCTGATTTAACCAATCTGTACTGAGTTGCATGTTTGTGCTAAGTATTTTCAGGTCTAGTATTAATATAAATTTATAGAAAGAGTTGAGAATCTCAAAGATGCAGTGAGTTGTTCAAAACATGCTAAACTATGAAAGGGCTGGAATTTGAACCCAGTCCTCTCAATGCTGATCCTATGTCTCTCCACGAACCTCTCCCTTCTCCCAGAGACTAAGTGAATTGTTGCCACGGGCCTTTCAATGACATAATCATCTCTGCACCCTGCCCTGCCTTCGTCTTAGGAACTACTGATGTTGCAAAGAATTGCTTTCTTAAGTCACCCTAACCAGATTTTTATATTCTAGCCCCTGTCTGGGCTTGGATTCTTTTTTATTCATGCTTCAATTGTTGCCTTCAACACCTACAGATTTACTGTCATCTGCAAGTTTCATTAGCAAGCTGCTTATCACAGCTCTTCCAGGTCATTAATGGAGCTGTCCGATATCCCTGGTCCTGACCCACCCCTGTGGAGGCCTGCAGGTTACAGGACAGACTCATTTATCATTTCTCAGCAGCTGGGAATCTATGGATAATCTCAGATGGCATTTTCGTCCAAATCAAGAATCATTTTCAAATTCCGAGATTCATCCAATTAGAGGAATCTCAATTAATCAAGCCCAAGAGGTAGGACTCATTGATTCTCAGGAAAGAAACCATATAAATGATCAGTTACCCAGAATGTTTTTAAAATGGGCACCATGAGTAATTACCCAGGATGGCAGACACAAACTGAAATCCTGCAGGATGAGCAAGCACGTCTTGTGACCTTAGTTTTCTGCATCCTCAGATTCAGGTGAACCTTTGCTGAGCGCTCTGTATGTGGCAGGCGTCAATATATGAGATGGATGGATGGATGAATGGATGGACAGATGGATAGATCTTACCTCCTTGTAGAATAATGCAAAGACCTAAGTTGAATTCCAGTTTCCAGTCACTGAAGTGCTTTTCAGAATAACAATTACGGAAATCCTAAATCTGCTCCTTGCCTCCCAAAGTTTGTTTCTGTTTTCTTTTAACCTGTCCCTATGAATTATTTTCCCTGCTATTTGTCAGCTTCCATCCTACAGTGGGAATTTTATTTCATCAAACTTTGTGAACTACAGTCTAGTAGAATAGATGTTTTTTAGAACCCTAATGATAGGAAACAGCCTGAGATTAGTAATCACAGAAAGCATTTCTTTTTCTGCATTGAATTTCAGAAAACTCATAGCAAACATTCTTTTCTGAGAGCCATGTGTCTCGCTATTGTATTAAGGACATAATCAGTACAAAGCAGGAATCAGCTACTTTCTAGGTGTGACAAAGTCATGAGGAAGTGACATATCTAACTTGGGAGAACATTTCCTATGTGTAAATTAAAACTCTACAGCCCAAAAACCATTTCTTTCCCCTCACTTAAAGCCACTCATTCATGAATTCAATGGCCTAAGAAACCATCTCGCAAGCCAATTCGTCTACTCAAGCTCTTTAATTGTGATTTTCTCTAGCAGAGTAATGATGCATTAGCCTTTCCCAATATGGACCAACCACTTAAACTGTAAAATGCATACTTCCTGAGAAATCCACTTTACACATTTCTGATTTATTATATTGAAATAGGAACAGCTTTTAGCAGGTTTTTGCCGTTACTGGAAGCCTTTAAAATTTTTATTTCTAGAAAAATTAAATCGCAGGTCACATTTTGCCACAGGTAAATGAAGTTGGGCAGGCAAAAAAATTAAGTAAGTGGTTGAATATGAACTGCAGAGTAAGGCAAATAAGAATATTTATTCTTTCCTAATTGTGTATTTTTGTCTTGGATCAGAAAAACATTTTTAGTCAATTGAAAAAGTGACTCCAACTGTAAAAGAAGGTTGACTTGCAACTTTGTAGAGCCACAATATTTGAAACACACATGGACAGCAATACAAAGTTCTCCTACGGAATTCATTCAAAGTGCTTGCAAACGCACACCTAGGACAAAGAAGAGGCAAATCAAATGATTCAGAGGCCACATAGGTTCCATTAAAAAACCCGAATAAGCAGAAACTCTCATGTCTCATAAAGATTTAGGTTTTCTTACCATCACTGCTAGTGGTATGCAAGAGTTCCTACAATCACACAAGTCCGCCTCCTGCTGCACGTAACTTGTCTACATTTATGAAATGCACACACCTATTTGGCAAAGAGCATTTCTATACAGAGTCCCTATTGGAGTCAATCACCATTCAAATCAGCAGTTCTCAACACTGGTTGCACTTTGAAATCCCTTAAGCATATGAAAATGCCAATACCGGGAAACTGCCCCAAACAGTCCATTTCAACTCATCAGGAGTGGGACAAACTGCCAAAATTTTAAAAGCTATCTAGGTGCTGTGATTTGCATCAAGTGAAGGCCTCTGCTTTAGAGGAGATTTAGTTTGAAATGCCTCAAAAACATATGGTTGCAGAAGGATATGGGATATGGTGCACAAAGGGGATAGATATATCTGTATAATACTATTGAAAGGTCCTTATGGTCTTAGAACCTCCTTCTTTAAACATTATTTTTCAATTAGAGTTGACATTAAATATTTTTATTTTCATTGTTTTTTCTTACTTATTGGATAGGCATTGGGTAATAAAATTATACAGGTTTCACATATACAATTCCATGATACATCATCTGTATCTTGTTTTGTGTGCCCACCCTCCGAAGTTTAATCATCTTCTGTCACCATATATTTGACCCCTTTAAAGGAGGTCACACTTAATTTTTTTTTTAATCCTCACCCAAGGACATTTTTTTCATTGCTTTGGGAGAGAGAGAAAGAGAAACATCGATGTGAGACGGAAACATCCATTGGCTGCATTCTCCTACATGCCCTGCCCTGGGATCTAATCCACAATCTGGGTGTGTGCCCTGACCAAGAATCAAACTTGCCACCTTTCGGTCCATGGGATGACACTTTAACCAACTGAAACTTAAATATCTTCAACTTTAATATATTAATTGTGATAAGAGACGACAACACAGTGTTGAGCATGCATATGTAGCCATGAAGCCTGAAATGATATAGAATTCTGAGAGTAATCACTTTTGTAAAAGAAAAGGTTCATCCCTGGCTGGAGTGGCTCAGGGGATTGAGTAGTGACCTGGGAACCAAAGGGTCACCAGTTCAATTCCCAGTCAGGGCACATGCCCAGGTGGTGGGCCAGGTCCCCAGTAGGGGGTGTACTGGTAGCAACCACACATTAATGTTTTGCTCCCTCTCTTTCTCTCCCCCTTCTCCTTTCTCGAAAAATAAATAAATTTTTAAAAAATTTTTTAAAAAAGAAGGGGTTCATAGTCTCGTGAAAGCTTGTGATTGGGGGTTTCAGTGGCGAATTTCCTGAGGACGTTTTGGCTGAGACCTGAACGAGGGGAAGAAATAAACCAGGTAGAGGCAGAGTGATGGGCAAGTGTACGTGACTCATGCAACAGAAAACAAAGGGGCACATGCAGTGGACGAACAGAAGGAAAGTCTGGCTCGAGCTGAGAGCAAACAAGAGAGATTTTAAATGGAGTCAAGGGTAAGCAGGGAAATGTCTCATTCAGAGCTCTGCTGAAAGGCTGACATGACAGCTCAGGGCAGGGAATGAACTGGGTCAGCTAAGTGCTGAGAACTCTACACTCTCGGACATTTATCAATAGCCAAGTGGCAACGACAGGGCAGGGACTACACATTGACCAGGCTGGGTGCTGGGTTGTTAACCTGAGTCCCAACACTTATATCCTTTCTGAATTGGGCACACTATTCACTATCTCCTCACTTTACCTATAAAATGCAATAGTGGACTCTCCTTGTTGGGCCTACTAGGTAATGATTCAGTAAGATCGCCCTTGTTGAGGCCAAGCCACTAGGACATGCCTGATAAGTGTTAGCTACTCTGAGGACGACTCACAAGAGCCTACCACATAGTTAGAAACCAGAAACCAAGAGTTACCATCTCGGATCCAACAGAGAGTGCGCTGAGGACCACGAGGAGCTGAAGTAGCATGTTGTAAGAGCACAGAGTGAATGGGGATTGATTTTGAATCATGAGACCAGGAAAGACTTTGGGGGCAGGGTGGGGGGAGCAGATGTCAAGGAGAAACCTTGAAGGACAAGTAGCATCATCCCTCTGGTGGCCTTCCATGTGAAGCCAGAATGCAGGGGGGGATCAGAGATCTGGCTCGGGAGGGGGGCATTGACATAATGGAGCAGTTGGCAAGTTCAGTCCATGCTGACAGGATTTAAGAAGGAAGAGTGCTTAACCCACGTCCAAAGATTTCCTGTTACTTGCAAAGAAGATGACTTTTATTGGTACATTTTTATAACTTATGGAACAATAATTTTTAACCCTTTTTAAAAATCAATGTCCATGCTACATTTTAACACTTCATCCATGAGCAGGGGCCACTGCTGTGAGCATATCAGTGCTGTCCTAAGTGTGTTCTGCAGGCTTAGACTTGGTGACGGAACTCGTCCATTAATGCACAAAGTTCTGTGCTTTGCTCCTACCACACAGCAGTGAAGGCAGTCCTTTTCAGAGAAGACGGAGGCCCATCCGGATGACAGGACACAGAGAAAATAAAGCAGCTACACATCTGCAATTAACACCTGGAGTTGCCTCCAGTTGCCTCAGAAATAAATACCGGATATACCTGGCATGGGTCTGCGGACAGCCCGGCCTGCCTCCGCAGGGGCAGCACCGGGAGAGAAACAGGAGAGAGACTCCACACGGAGGAGTTGCTCTCAGACCCACCCCACAATCCCTTTTCCATTCTGAAGGCTGACATCAGCTGTGAGGGGTTATTTGGAGAGATTACCCTTCTTTGGACACCCTCCTTCGACCATCTGACCTCCGGCTGCAGAGAAACAAAGCTATTTGATTTCAGAAACCAGTAGGTTCTTTATAACATTTGGCAGAAAAGGATGTGAGAAGTCATGGGACTTGCTCCTTGCAGACACTGATGGTTACGAAGTGCAGACGTCTGGGGGGCTTTAATCATGACAAACATCCCATCGACCATTATAACAAATGTGCTCGGGAACAGCAAAGAGCCTCATAAAAGAGCCTAGATGACACGATGTACCTGCATGGTTCAGTGAGCTGAGCAATGGGCCAGGACTCAAGAGATTCCAACCTGCCACCATGTCCTAGAACAACAAGTCACTTAGGACACTCTGCTCTCTTGCCTCATTGGGAAAGCAGGTGGCACAGCCACCACCCCACCTTGCTGGTGGCACGGCGAACTATGGGCCATCAGTCAGTGAGATAGAGATAAAACATCCTTCCTCTGCCACTGAGCTTTTATTTTAATTATAATTGTTCTCTGCCAATTACTGGGAAAGAGAATGATGTGCCATGTATTCTGATGACACAGAAACTGGAGTTTGCAGAAGGAAACGGTCCATAAGGACAGGAGAAAACTGTCTTGAATTATATAATCAGCACATAACTACTGAGAGCTAATTCAGAGATTTATAGAAAGCAAAATATTCTTTTTCAGTTGTAAGTGACGAAGGACAAGAGGGCAAGAAATAAGGGGGGAAAGTTGATCCAATTGGCTGATATAACAGTGGAATTTTTACTGCCTGCTCAGCCAAATTTCTCCCAGGGCAGAGAGGGAAAGCACACTACACATGGCCCAGTGAGACAGGGGCAATTCATGTCACTAAGCAGCCCCAGTGAACTGATACACCCACAAATGAGACAGTTGTAAATTGAGTCTACACCTGTTTTCTATTTCTATTTTTTCTGTCTATCCCTCTCACCATGCCCTGGCTGGCTTTCTTATCACCATATGCTCAAAACCTCTTTTCTTAATATACATTTTTTAATTGTCTTTAATGCTTCTTGTAAGGTTCCACAAGATGCTTTTATAAGGTACAAATTAAAATTTTAACAAGCCTGAATTTTTATTTTTTTAATCTCTTAAATATTATTTATTTTCTTTTTTTATTGTTGTTCAAGTACAGTTGTCTCCATGTTCCCCCACTACCCTCCCTCCACTTAGACTTTGTCCATGTATCTTTTCCAACTCCAGCATCAATTCACCTCACAAATCTTCAACTGTTGACCTCTGACCTCTCTGTTCTAAATGTCATCATTCAAACTCCAAAGACATGACTGGGCCGCATAGAGAAGTGAAAAACCCACCACCAGTGCTCAAAAGACAAGAAAAGGTAAAATCACTATTGTTTATTCTCAAATAATCAGGACGTAACCACCACCTGGGACAGATATATCCTCCACCCCCAGGAACAAAAACTGCCCATAAAATGAATTTCTTGAACACAAATCTCAACTGCAAGTAATCATTATAATAAAGCAAGCAAATGTATTCTTTTTTGAAAGGGTTTTATTTCTTTTTAAAGGGGAAGGGAGGGAGAAAGAGAGGGGGAGAGACATCAGTGTGTGGTTGCCTCTCTCATGCCCTTACTGAGGACCTGGCCCACAACCCAGGCGTGTGCCCTGACTGGGAATGGAACCAGGGACCCTTTGGTTCGCAGGCCAGCACTCAATCCACTGAGCCACACCAGCCAGAGCCAAATGTATTCATTCTTAGATATATGCAAACATAACTCAATCGGTAAGTTTAATTGTTATACAAAGAAATCAAGTAAGATAATGGCCTAACTTTTACATAGCAGGCATCATAAAACACAATCAATCGCTGCCCCTTGGGAGTTATGGCCCCAAATCCTGGGCAGCCCTTTCCCAATTTCTACCTCCTCCAAGGGCCCAACTGCACTCACTCCCTGAGCCCGAACAAACAACGGGAGTCAGGCAGAGACCTCCTGCTTCTACGTGTGAATGTGGCTATTTATCCTATTCCCCCTTCTTCCCCTACTCTCTAAATCCAGTTCTTACACTGTCTAAGAGAACTGAGCGTCAGTATCTTATTTTATCCACAGACTCCACCACGTAATAAAGGGCAGTAACAAAAACATTGCATTGTAAGTGATTTGTTTTCAATTTGGAAATCTAAATGCTATATAGATAGTTCACTTTAAAATTACTACGTAATACCTGAAAACAGAAGTATATTACAATCAAGACATTACCAGTAATTCTGCCCATTTCCTCGTTCATAAACAGCTATTTCCTCACAAGGTAAAAGGGCCTCTTTTACAAGGCACTAGCCGCTCACGAGGGCTTCACCCAGCCTCACCTCCAAACGCCATCACACAGGGGATTAGCTTTCAATAAATGAATCTGAGGAGACAAAAACATGCCATCTAGAGAGCCTTAAATAAAAGGGACCCATCTGATTTGCAGAACATGTTTTCTGCTGTTGACAGTAAAAAGCACATGGAACCTTTGATGATGCAGCCACGCTAGGACAGGAATGACGGCTTTCCTGTAGTGGAAATGTGTCCTTGGGCACTATTTCCAAGATATCTGGGACATCTAAAGTCAACTTTCATTCAACATGACAGAGAAAGAGAAATTTCTAGTTAATAAATATTCTGGCTAACAAAGAATTTTGATTTAAGTAGTCCACATGGATTGCCATTCAAAACTTTGAAATATGTTAAATTACTAACAATAAAATGATCTTGACTGGACTTTTCTTTGGTGACTCAGAAGGCATTCGGCGGGGGAGGGTCTGCTATACTGTTGCAGACAGCAAGGACTCCTGATTATCCAGAATTTGAGACTGAATCCCAGCCTTATTATGTGCCTTATCTGTTTTGTCTAGAGCCAGTTGCTCCCAATCTGTATGCTTCCGTTTCTTTATGGCATAAAATAGGGATGATAATAATACTTCCATCACAGAGTGACAGATCTGTGTGTACGGAACTGTGTCTGGCACATGGGAACCAGACAACAAACATTACCGATCACAAATATTGGAAATATTAAATGTTATTACAATAAAGTATTGGTTGACACCAAACTGAGGTTTATAATCCGAATTATCTAAAATTTTATTTTTAAGTAGCACAACTTAAAGCGTTGCAAAACTGAATCTTTTTGATGTCAAATGCTTACAATAAATACACCTCTTGGATTTTTCAGAGTAAACTAGAGAAATCGCCAACTATAAAAGCACACTGCTGCTAGTGAGGCCCTGTGTTCTTTCCCCACCCGCCCCCCACCCCGATATGCTGAAACTTTTCTCTATAATGCATCTCGTGACGGGAAACCAATAAGCCATTTTTATGTTTTCATTGATCTCAATTTGTTTCCTATGACTAATGTCTGTATAAAAATTCCTTAGCATAATCTAAATCATCTCTAACACAGAACATAAAACCTGTCTTTGTTGTTTTCTCACTGGAGCCTCGGGTTACAGGCAGGCCAGCCAATAAGCTCTGAACAACGGACTTCACTCCCCAGAGCTAGCTCCTACAATGAGGCACCGAGTGAATCCCCACACACATATTATAAAGACGGTCTTTCAGCAAAAGCGGCAAATGCAAACAGCCTCGTTTCACTGAAACTGTGACACGATGTCGCTGTAAGTTCCCCACGCGACTTTTTTCAATGTTTGCTATTTCAAGATAAGAACCTTAAAACAAAAGCAATTACTTCGCTATGTTTTGTCTTTGAAGACATCGACTCTGGTTGAGACAAAGGCTCTTTGCTGGCTGGCAGAGGAGATGTTCAAAATCCCAGTAAAACAAGAAGCCCAGATTGCCAGCGAGGTCAGAGCTGAGAGAGGGAGAAAAAGTTGCAGAAACGCCGTGGATATCAGGTTCAAGGACCTGCAATCCTGCTGTTGTAAAGGATCCAGGGGATTCTGCATAAAAGACGGGCCTGTTTAGTGCTTTGAGGATGAGCTTTATAGTGAAAAGGACCTTTGGAGCAATAGGAGATGAGACAAGAACGAATTCTGTAAAATGAAAAGGGACCTCAGAAGTCCATCTGGCCCATCTTCCTGCCATCAAGCAGGCTTATGCTCCACAAGCCCACACAGTGGAGATCCTACTTTACTTTATGGCTTTGGATGTGAAAAAAGAAATTAAACTCAGTAATCTACTGACAGGCTTGAGAGTAGATGTTTTACCCAATGAAATTAAATTCAATTACAAAGTACATCAGGATGCCAGAGATTTGATTATCATGAGGGTCAGAGAATACTCCTGACAGACACAGCGATCTTTAATTTATCATCTGCCCTCATACACGGAATCCTTCTCAGTGACAGCAGGCAGCTCTACTGTACCCAACAAATCCCCTGCCAGACCTCATCACACACGTGCAAACACACAGTCACACATGTACACATGCACAGTGCAGTGTTAGAATGTGGAAAGAAGGATGGTCATGGCAATAAGGACTTAGAAAGTCAGGTTCTACCTGTCTTCGGTGCTCTTTACCTGTCAGCTTGTCAATAATTTATAACCTGCCCAAACACTGTTTTCCTCATCTCTAAAACTGGGATAATTGGACTGCAAAGGGTTCTTGCCAGCTTGAAATTAATAAAGAGATGTGAAAAGCCTTTGAGGATAATAGAGTGTACACCGAAGTCAGCTTCTTGGTGGTAATTTGTTCTGCCATGTACTTAGTGAGGTCTCGGCCGTCCCACACCTGCAAAGGGAGACTGTCCGACCTGCTCTGCCTTCTGCTCACACAGGGTCCTCGGGTCCCAGTACTCCCCAACAAGCTTTCGGAGCTGCAGCACCCTCTTTTGATCAAAGGCACCCCCTTGAGATCACGACAAGGAGCTAGCTGCCCAGTCTGGCATCTTTGCCAACAACCCTTTTTCTTTACATTGTCACAGCTGTGACCACAGCCCCTAGCCAACATCGCCTCCTCTCTCTTTTGACACTTGCAATTACGGTTCCTCTAACTTAGACATCTTTTTTACATTAAACTAATGAATGTACCCTGTACCAAGTTTAGTTGTCTTTCTTTTCTAAGGTTTGGAAGGAGCTTTAAAAATCATATTAGTTAATGTTATATGATCTCCAGCACCGAAACCAATGCATTAAAAACGTTCAATACATGCACACTGAGCTGAGTACTCAAATTTGCAAACATACCTTCTCTTTCCAAGTTAGCTCAAGAAAATTTGCCTTCTGTCTGTATTCTACCCAGATACATCCGTGAGTAAAAAATAACAGTAATCTTGCCAGATGAATTTAAGAGCTATGCCACTGATGATGTGTTCCATCAAGGAAAAAGAAAGACACCATTAAGGAAGATTAAAAGTAAAAATGAACCAGTTCAGACTCTCTACCAATTAATCTAATAGTACTCAACAAGAATTTTTAACTCTTATTATAATCTGTCTCAGTGAAGAATGTATACAAATGAAAAAGTAATTTGTTTAAAAACATCCATAATGGATACTTGTCACATGAAAAATAAATTGAATACATAAATTCCCAAGCAAATAGCACCATGACATCACAGCAAAATACTACACATCTAACTAAACTGATTATTTCCAGCTTATAAAAGGCAAAGGAAAGAACATGGCTTTAAGACTATTCATGATTATTTTTTTCACAATAAAATTGCTTATAAAGACCCTATCTATTAGGTTAGTTGACATCCCTTAAAGGCCAATGCAAAACATTCCATTTTACACTGAATACGAAAGAAAAAAATCTATTTTTGAAAAACCAACATGCTTTCCATTGCAATATAGTAAAAGCTCCATAATTCACTATTTTCTTTTTTGCCTTTTTGTGAGCTGTTCTCAGAGCAAAATGGGGGACTCCAATATACTAGCTTTTTAAATCTAGGTTCCAATATAATTATGTTTTAATATATTTTATTGACTATGCTATTACAGTTGTCCCATTCCCCGCCCTTTATTCCCCTCCACCCTGCACATCCCCTCCCAACTGCATCCCGTCCCCTTAGTTCATGTCCATGGGTCGTACATATACGTTCTTTGGCTTCTCCATTTCCTATACTGTTCTTAACCTCCCCCTGTCTATTTTGTACCTACTATTTATGCTTCTTTTTTAAAAAGATTTTATTTATTTATCTTTAGAGGGGAAGGGAAGGAGAGAGAGAAATATCAATGTATGCTTGCCTCTCATGTGTCCCTTCTGGGAACTGGCCCGCAACCGAGGCATGTGCCCTGACTGGGAATCAAACCACGGTTGTTTGGTTCGCAGGCTCGCGCTCAATCCACTGAGCTACACCAGCCAGGGCCTATTTATGTTTCTTATTCCCTGTACCTTTTCCCCATTTTCCCCTCCCCTTCTTTGCTGATCATCACTTTAATAATTTGTTTTATTTCAGTCATATAACCTATGTTTTCATTTTATCAGTATCATTTAATATAAGATATCTTTACATTATGGTGAAATAAATAGGGTATAACGAATACATGACTTAATCATTAAAATTTGCAAATATGCAAGAGAAATGCATTAACATAAAAGTAAGACAATAAATGTGAAATGAATATTAGAAGTTAATCTGAAAGGATAATAATATTAGTAGCTAACCTTTATTGACTTTTACTCTGTATAAGACTCTGTTGAATGCGGTTCACATTTAATTATTTCAATGAATCCTCATAGCAACCTTATAAGGTAGATATCAATAGCTCCCAGTTCCTCATCTATTGATGAGGCAACTGAGGCACAGAGAACTTAAGTAATCTGTCCAAAACCACACAGCTTGCAGACTACACATATAATTTTGAATACAGGGTTATTAACTTTAAAAAGCATATATTCATAACAATAATGTTCATAAAGAATGACTTTTAAATTTCATTTCTTCTAAAGTTGATGGAAAAATCCAAAGTCATTCCTTTCATCTGCACTGTGTTTTTAATACATTTTTATATGAATGCTTCAATAATATTGTTTTCTATCATTTTAATTACAGTGTTGCACATAAGTGAGTTAGGTGAATCAATCTGGAATGGGGACACATTTAGATTACAACTATCCAAAGGCATTATTTTTTCATTAAAAAACTTAGGAAAACAGAAGGAGGTGTAATGTTAAAATGCCACAGCAAGCTGAAACTAAGGATAGCCTATCTGTATACCTCGGAATAATTAACCCAACCTGAGATAAAATGGCTGAATTTCAGGGTCAAGAAAATACACATTAATTGTGCAAACACCCCCGACACACTGCCACTCTAAAGGTGTGGCCACTCCATACGTGTGTGGGAACCGATCTGCAAACCACCTGGATGTACGTCTGGCCACTGTCACTCCTTTTCTCCTCACGCTAGTCCCTCTTCGCACTCCAGTCCCATAAATTCAACAAGGTCAGCAGCAGTCCACCTTGAAGTGTGAAGTCAGTGGTCAGGATGTGTGAAGACGAGAGGTTTTTTTACCATGGTGCAGTGTGGCCTTTTGTTTTCACTTTCTCTAGTAACTTTTCTTTTTGCCAAGGGGGAAAGTCCATACTGCTTGTTTCAAATTTATACAGGAATAAATATTAGTCCATGATTTCAGACAGTAGTAGCGGATGACCTTTCTTGGAACCATAAGCAGCCTACCAGGTAAATGACTGCTAGACCCTGGAAAGCTGGATAGGAGTGTGTTTGTGTGTAGGGGGGTGTAACTGTTCTCACATTTGTTTATGTACATAGGTAATAGATGCATATATGGTAATTATACATATTTATGTAAGTGTATATGCATATGAAAGGAATATACCAACATATCATGTTACTTTTTAGTAGTGGAAAATGAGAACTTTCGTATGATTCTTTATTTTCATGTTTTCTAAAATGAGTAGGTAGTGTTTTTGTCATAAAACTGTATGAAAAACTTTTGGAGAAAATCAGCATACTTAAACACTTTTATATCTATGAGAAGAGAACATCGCAACATGACAATCAGCTGACAAAGCTCTGTAGAATGAACCAATTAAGATCATTAAAAGCTTGTGTGTGTCTATGAGGTTATTTCTTTTTTGCTTAATCCCTTTACCTTTTTCACCCAGTCCCCTAATCCCCTCCCCTCTGACAGCTGTCAGTCTGTTCTCTGTATCTGAGTCTGCTTCTATGTTGTTTGTTAGTTTACACACATAAGGGGGGACCCTCCCACAAGACCAGAATTATCCTCTGGAGGGTGGGCCCCTTGTAGTACAAGCTTCCCCACCAGGTGAATGTTTCAGGAACCCATCTGTATCAGTGTACCAGCTGGTGGTGCTGTGAGAGGCTGCGTTTGGCTTCAGTGGATTTTTTTTTTTTTTTGAAGACTGTTTCAAGGTGTTTGCCCATTTTATGATGGGTGATTTATGAGTGTACCTGCCCACAGAGTGCTGAGTGTTCAGTAGTTTTTGACAAAAAATGGCATCAACCCTGTGCCCCACCCTCCCTATTTAACTGACTTCACTCTAAGGGAATTTTTTTGTTTCTCTGGATGAAAAAAGTCCTCAAAGGGAAACGTTTTGCCAATGTGGAAGAGGTGAAACAAAGAATGACAGAAGCACTAGAAGGCATCAAAATTGATGAGAGCAAACACTGTTTGGAGCAGTGGAAAAAACGTCTTAATAGGTGTGTTGCATCAAATGGAGAGTACTTTGAAGGTGACTGAAGTTCACACATGTAAGAGTAAATACACAAATTTCTATAAATAAATGCTGGGGTCCTTTTGGGGTCCCCCTCCTATATGTAAAATCATGTGGCACTTGTCCACAGTGTGGCAATTACTAGAATGAAAGGGAGGTGGGGGAGGTAGAAGAGGCAAAGGTCAGAAAAATGGTAACAGAAGGAGATTTGACCTGGGGTGGGGAACCCACAATACAATATACACATGATACCTAATAGAACCGTACACCTGAAACCTATATAATTGTATTAAGCAATGTTACCCCAATACATTCAATTAAAAAAAATAAATAAATAAAGCTTCTGGCTTTTTGGGTTCTGGTTAATAAAAAGTAACTATGTGCACCCTATGCAGAAAATTAATTCTTAAACACTAGGCCATGTGGCAATCAAAGACATTTAACATGATTAAATATCCCCTTGATAATTGGAAAGACAATTCAAAATCTCACGGTGCCTCAAGGTTATAATAATAATCATAAATTCTCACTGACCGTGAGTCTCAAGCAAGTCTGGTTATTTGAGTTTTCATTTTTGCATTTTAAACAAAAAGACCTTGGAGCTTTATGTGTTTATTGAGTCACATGTTATAAACATAGGAATATAGATAAGATTTTGGTATAAATACTCACCTTTTTCACATCCCAGTAAAATTCCTGAACGAATGTGCAACTTCTTCCTCAGTTCTCCACATTCCCAATTAAAATGGAAATTCACGGAGGTCTTGTATAAGTTCATGACAGTAACTCTTTAATTGCTGTCATGAAATCTGAGTGCATTTTTAAATACTTGAAATAAGTGAAGAGCGGGCAGAACAGTAAAGATACCACACCGAAAATGTTCAGTACAAGTGCAAATCTTGCTAAAAACATATTAGGTTGGAAGACACTGACCAACTATCTTCATTACATTCTAGTCCACCTTCACTCCCTCCACTCACAATTTTTGTTCACAAGTGTTTAAAATTCCTTTAGGCAGCTACCTGTGGCTTTAAATTCTGCTTTTCCCAAGTATTTCAACTCATTTCTATTTTCCCATTTCAACAGTTTTCTTGGCTAAGAATAGAAAAGATTGAATAAGGTACCCTCAGCTCGGCCAGCCATCTTAGAATTCTTCACTCCGAATTGGAAGGGACATAGAAATTATTAAGACTTATCTGTCCTATCCCATCTCCCCTAAAATCCACAATCAATTGACACTTTGGGCTTGGTTAATTCTAGGTCTTCAAAGCCTGTCATTCAAAGCTATCCTTTTTCTACCTGAGGGAGAGAAACAGTGAGGAGAAGCAAATCCCCTCGGGCTCACAGTTGCCAGCTGTTCCCAAGGAAACAGTGCTTAGGGCAAGAAGCCTTAACCAGTAATGTGGCTCTTCTCTGAATCCTGCCCTCCAGCCAGCCTCTCATCCAGCTCAAGCTTATGTTAACAGCCTGCTGTCCATGCACCTGCACTTTATATGCTGGACTTTTATCTATAACCCCTTGAAAGTGTGTTTGTTGACACTCTACCCAGAAGAGGGATCTACCTTCCTGATCCTACCCATCCCTCAGCAGACAGGCCTTCTGCTGCCAGCGAGCTGTTTCATTGCTGATGTGTTCATGTAATTATACCATCTCTTTAAGCCCTGTCCACAGATTTTACTGTGCATCCCCCATGGTCTTGATACAGATTAAAGGAAGCAGTATTTCTGTCGTGCCATTTTTGCAAACAGCTTCTATCCCAATGAACTCCATCCATCTGTGAGACATGTACTGTGACTCCCATTTCACAGGAGAGGAAAGTGAGTCTCAGGACATAATCTAAAGAGTGGCAGAGTACAGAATCCAAATAAAAGCAACACCACTTCCTTTTGAAATCCCAAACATCTCTGTAACTTGAAAGAGCATCCACTCTCTTCCCTTACCAATACCACAAATCCTACACTCAGCATTCCTAACTAGAACTTTTTGACTAAGCCCAGAGAACGCGGCCAAAGACAGTAGTAAAAGGATCAATGGTTAACACTTAGTGAGTGCTTAGAGCTTCTACTGCTATGCTGAACATTCTCACCCATGATCTCATTTCATTGTGTCCGAAATTTGAAGGATGGATGCTATTATTTCCCTCATTTTGCAAATTAAAACAAACAAACAAACTTCTGAGGCTCAAGCTCCTAAACCTAGTAAGTTGCAGAGAGAGGATTCAAACCCAACCTGTTTGATTCTAGGAACAGGAACTTAACCATTCTCTCCTCATTACAGTGAAAACATGTTTCTCAACCTTTTTAAAGGAAGTTCTCAGTCCCTAGGGAGACTGTAAGTGAAAATGTTAATGGTCATTAATATCTTTAGAACTTTTCTACTAAGTCTTAATGTTGCATCAAATGAATGTAGATGGCTTCTTTCCTCATTTTATCTTAAACTAAGAAGACATTTGTAGCTCTGAGTCCACCCCTGGGTTTCCAAGCTTCACAAGCTTTTTCTGCTGCCAGTTAGCCATGAGATAACTCCTACATTCCACTCTGGAATTGTCTCTGGTACCAACTCTGCTCCAGGAGCCTCAAAACCCTTCAGGTAGAAAACTACTGTGAGTTGCTACTATGTTCATTATCCTCCAATTACTTTACTAAATAAAAATGTTTTGAGTGAAATGAAAATGTGTTATGCGAAACATACTGAAATCTGGAAATATGGGCATTACTTAGCATCTTAGTCTTCCTTACCAGTGATAATAGCTATCTGAAAGCGAAAAGCCAGCAGTCACTTGCTACAAGGCTCTACAAATGAATCTATTGCCCTAGACACTGGAGACTAAAGAGGAATGAAGTTCAATGATCAAGAGTCATCTAGTTAATGCTGATTAAGCCTTGACTCTTGTAAGATTCAAAAATGCCTACTATGTTACAGTAATCAAATAATTTCTATTATTATTTTCTAAATACTGTTGACATTGTTCTAGGGGAGAAACTTAAAACAGGAGGGAGAATAAGTCTTTTGTCACCAACCACATAAGGGGAGGGAAAAGAAAGATGACCGATGTTGACTGTCACTATTGGGACATGAAAAACCCTGTTTTGGGACCTAGTTGGGCCCTCTGCATTACAATAGTGCTTACCTAGTCAGCCAACAGTAATACTGAAAAGGTGGGGTTAATATAAAAAAAGTGTGTACTGCCTTAGACCCAGTCCTTTGCTAGGCTGAGAAACTCAATGCAAAGATTTAAAACCTGGGAACTGTGGGTAGGGTACGGTAATGCTACAGAGCTGACGGGGCGGCACAGTTCCACAGGAGTTGGGCTGGATCCAAACTCATTCTAGAGACGAAGCAGTCCTAAGGATTTCAGCTGTTGGACTTTGAGGTCGTTTCTCCTAGGTTCTGCCAGTCATGCACTTACCTGCTTTATAAATGTAGCCTGCCTTCTCTCCTACTACTACTTGACATGATTTTCCTGGATCCAAATCTAGATCCTGGAGAGAAAAGTGACTAGTTTAATTTTTAACCCAGGCAACAAGTTGCTGGCCAGTCTCTGGATGCCCATCAAGATGACTATCTTCTCCAATCCTTAACCAGTGGTCTGGGAGAAGGCCACATAGCCCTCTCAGACTTGTCCCTTCTGCAAGGCTCCTCTGGAATGGAGTAGCATTAGTCTAGCACTCCAAAAACACCTCAGTATGTTTGTAAGTATATAACTGTATTAGCAATATTTTTGAAATGCCACATGCTTTTCACCAGACAAAGCAGATGTGAAATTTGGTCTGTAAATCCAGCTTTTAAAGAACTATTAGGTGCCTCATTTTAAACAAGATTTAATATGTCAGTAAGAGAGGCATGTAACGTGGTCCATGAAAGCAATTGGAATCAGACTGTCTGGATTCCAAGGGCTTCTCTCTCCATTACTAGCTGACAACTCACTCCACTTCTGTGATCCTCCCCCAGTTCCCTCATTAGTAAAACAGAGCTCCTGCTTCACATAGTTGTGAGGACCAACTAAAGCAATACTTACAAAAATGTGCTTAGAAGAATGCCTGGCACAGGAAGAACGCTATCTTAAGTTTTAGTGATGATGATAATGATTCTAAGCCCCTATCCCGCAAAGCTGTCAAGAGAAAAGAAAAAGAAAAAAAGAAACAGGAAAGGGAAGCTAGCCCTTTGCTACTTCCATGGCAGGCTCATGGTAGAGAATCATTTTGCTAGCCTCCACAACCCCATCTCTCGTTCCCTCTCAAGGTCTCCTCACTATCACAATGATATTGCTGGGAAACAAGGCAAGGACTTTGGGTAACTGTAATTCTCCCCACCTCTCTGGCTTGCAGGAATCTCTAATCTGCTCTCAGGAAGCCTGCCACCACAAATCTTCAAAATTTGTGGTGACAAAAATCTGGGCTTGGGCTTTCAGAAAGAAACTCCTGGGAGATGTCTAAACCACATCCATCATTTTTTTTCTACCAATCTCTTCACTGAGGCAATTGAGCACCAAACCTGTTTGAATTTGGTGAGGCAGCAGACAGTAACAAGGAGGGACAATAGATTAACTCCTCCAAGTATTATCAAGCCATACCTGCATTATACCTGTTAAATCTGATGACAAGCCATGAAGAACTGGGTATTAAAGTGGTCAGTGCTTTTCTAAAGTACTTGAACAAGCATTACTTTAGGTGTAAGTCAGCGTGGCTCTAAAACTGGATGGGTTTTTCCCCTTAGAGAGCTCACTATAATCTTGGGGGTGGGGCATCATCCAAGTACAACAATATTAATTTCACTGTAACCTAGTGAGAGAACACAGTGCTAGCAGATTCCCAACAGTCCCCAAGGCACGCACTTACAATTTTGCTTTTATTGTTGTCTATTTCATTTGTCTTTCTGGCTAGAAACTGAGTTCTCAATCCAGAAAGTGTCTTGAATTTGGTTGGATGTTGTAAGTTTAGCTATTGATAGAGTAACAATTCTGCACAGGCCAGCTTTCTCTAGGTGAGGGGTCCCTCTGGTGTGAGCACAGAGGGATCTGACCCGGGGGAGGGCACGTGGTCCCAAAGCGGTGCGACATCCATGGTGACCCACCTGCGTCTCTATCATTTTCATGTTTCCAGAATCCTATTGTAGATTAAATTTTAAAACGTGTGTCTATACATAAAAATCTCTTTTGAATTCGATAAATAAACCAGTCTTTGTTTGAAAGAGGACAGAATTCAAACAATGTCTTATACAACGATGCTCTCCTTCAATGCAAAGGGTGAATTTTTATCAACGGCCTCTTTTAAAATGTTTTTACATGAGATGATGTAATTTGCATACTCAGGGTATGTGCATTCACTGTTATAAAGCATGAAATTGAATGGATTATAGTATAGTCACAGAATTTTGCAGCATTATCACTAATTTCAGAGCACTTTCATCACTTCAAAACCAAAAAATAAATATCCCTTATCAGTCACTCCCCAGTCTTCCCTCCCCCGAGCCACTAATTTATTTTCTGTCTCTACTCTCTATGGAGTTGCCTATTCTAGAGATTTCATATAAGTGAAATTGTACATTATGTTACTTTTGGTGTCTAGTTTCTTTCACTTAGCATAATGTTTTTTTAAAGATTTTATTTATTTAATTTTTAGAGAGAGGAAAGGGGGGAGAGAGGGAGAGAAACGTCAATATGTGGTTGAATCTCACGTGCCCCACTCCAGAGAACCCAGCTTGCAGCCCAGGCATGTGCCCTGACTGGGAATCAAACCAGTGACCCTTTGGCTCGCAGGCTCGCACTCAATCCCACTGAGCCACACCAGCCAAGGTGCACTTAGCATAACATTTTAAGGTTTATCTATGCTGTAACACATATCAATACCTCATTCATTTTATGGCTGAATAATATTCCAAAGAATGAAGAGACAACATTTTGTCTATCCATTTCTCAGTTGATTGATACTTGGGTTCTTTCCACATTTTGGCTAGCAGTAATAACGGTGCTATGAACACTCACATGCAATTTTTTTGTGTGTGAACGTACGTTTTCAATTCTTTGGGGTATATACCTAGATGAGGAATTGCTGGGTCACACGGTAACTCGATGCCTAACTTTTTGAGGAACAGCCAGACTCCTCCAGCAGCTGAGCCATTTGGGGTTTTTACCTCACTGAGTCGTTCCTCACTCTGAGAGAATAAGAGTTCATGAAAACCAACAGAGTAGAATTGCAGACCTTAAAAATTCAGTTTTGAGCACTTCTCCATTTAAAGCATCTTTTCCCAGGCTTCCTGCTGTGTTCAGATTTGGTGACTGCAAAAGTAGTCTCAAGAAAGACAAATCATTCCCTTTCCCCTCATCGTGTTTTAAAATCTCTTTTTAATCCATTCTCATGGCACATGAGTAATACCAAAAAGCAATACACCGTTTGTAACGATGGTATGGCTTGTTAAGTAATTCTCAAAACAAAAATTACCATTATTACCTAGTTCAAGATTATATTACTAAATATTTGTAGAATCTAATTAATATATGTATACTTATCATAAACACATAGTTATAAATATGTGTTTATATAAATGCACATATTTATAAATACATTAATACATATTTACCCTGTGAATCGATATGCCATGTAAGGACAGTGATATAAATCTTCCAACAGTCATTTTAAGAGAAAGTAAGACATCTCAAAGCAACCACAAAAAAGTCTCATAAATGAGGCTTGTTATTGACCTAAGGCAAGTGACTGGGAACTTTTCAGTTGGCATCTACTAAGTGTTAACACTAAATAATGCAAAGATGCAAAATGTAAACATTTGCTTTGGCTCCATCCAGTCTGAGAGCGGGCAAGCACATGTCAGAGTCACAGCCCATCTGGCTCAGGACCACGTTGCCAAAAGAGGATGCGGGGGCCCTGGCAGGGAAGAGGTGTTCTTCCCAACATCTATCTCAAGGGCAGGAAATACGGTAGATTTTTTTATTTAGTTATTTGTATTTATGTTCATTCCCAAAATAATTCTCAGCTTTCTCTTTATATTTTTTAATCCAACTATATTTCCTTTCCAAATAGCCTCTTAAGCTGTTATGGGTCAGGGCTCCATAAAAACCTACTGAAAGGAAAAGCCCGTCCTTTGAAAAAGTGCCCTTGTACTCAACTTTGCATGCACTTGCAAGAGATTATGTAAACCACGTGGAAGCAAACTGTGAGCCTCTTCAGGGACACCTGCTTTAGGAAAGGCAGTTTACTTCCCCCTCACCATTTCGACCTGCCTTAGGGAGAACCATTTCACCTCTATAGCACTTGCTATGTGGAAGAGTAGGTCCTCTGTGATTGTTAAGGTTTGATGATAAATATAATCTCTTTGTTTAAGTAGCACTGAGGGCACTATCTCCTTGGAAAATCACCTCTCCAGATTAATCCACTTCCTTGGATCTAAGAACTCTATTGAGCAAACCACCCCCAATTGGCACTTAGCCACCGGCACGCACTCAGCACAATGACTGGTCCTAACGCACATCTCAGTCAGTCTGGACACCGGACAGAAACCACACCCCTTATTCTGGCAGGCAGAGTTGAAAATGAAGAATTGTCAGCTAGGTATAAAATTGTTAACTAGGTAACTGACAGTGTCAACAAGGCACTTAAAGGCAGAAAGCTGAGAAGAAAATGGGAAGAGGCTGAAATACCAAAATTTAGAAACAGACCTGTGAGGACTGGGTGCTGCTAGGCTCGCGTGGCATCTCTGCGAGGCAGGATGAGGTAGGTTGGTTCTTGCAGTGCTGGAAAAACTGTACACTGAATTCAGCTGCAGCTACAGGAAAGCACTCCTGCTGCCCAGGTGAAGAAGCTGTGCTAGGGAGATGCACCTGGTAACAGGAAGGCAGGGAGCCCAACAGAAGCAAAAAAGAAGTGAGTCTTCCTTCCCCTCCAACCTCGCAGTTTCTCTCTAGCGCCCTCTAGGGGCAGAGCCTAACATGGAGCCCCAGGGAAAGCAGAAAGGCCATTGGTTAGCAGAAGCCCAGCTTCAGCTTCCCAAAGCCAAGTACAGAGGGGCCCATTTGAAGCTAATAACAACTGGCAAGCCATATTCTCTCAATCAGATGCACTATGATTTTTTTTTATTTTAAAATTGGCAATTAAACAATTTCTAGCTACCTAACCCATACACAAGGCTTAGAACACCCAATCAAACAAACAGCATCATCCATTGGACACTTGCTACATGCTAAAGAGTGTGATGATTTAGTTAATTGAATCTGTACTGTTCCATTTACTCTCCATAACACAAATTTCCCCCCCTTTCTCTTTTTTCCTTTCCCTTTCTCTCTCTCACTCTTGCTCTCTATGTATGTAGTATATACATATACATAGTTATAACACACATAACTGTGTGTATGTATACATAGTATATGTGTATATACACATACATATGTATATATGTATATGCATGCATATACATTTATAGATGTATATATGAGAAAGAAAAAAGAGCACTTAATGTTGCATAAGAGAGAGAAAAAAGTGAAAGCACATTTCATTTATTTGTATCAACTCTAGAAACTTAGTAGAAATGAAATACTTATTTCTAAACAACAAAATAAAAGAAACTAGCAAGACTAGGAAAGTTTGCATAATTACCCCAGAAACCACATGCAGATATGACCCTTAACCCTGTGCTCTTAACTACACTCTCTATGCTACTATCCAGAGCCAGCCAGGGACACACCAGATCTCTGTCTACAAGGCCACTTCCCCAGTAGGGTGCTCAGTGATGTTCGGTGACACTGACACAAAGGCCCGTTGTGCGATGCTGCTAGAGGACAGTTACCAGCAGTCAGTGGGCTAGGAAAGCACCAGGACACTCTGTCTAGTGGAGGCCGCCGTGCTCCCACTAGAACCCATTCACTGTGTATGGTCTCAATTACTTTTAATTACAATGAGCTACTGCTCCAATTACATGCAGCACAGATATTCTTGTGTAATTCTTCCCTAAGGATACCACTTTAAATGGTGAAAAAGATTTGGAGATATGGGATCAGCCAAGGTGGAAAGGCCGTGAATAAAACAGGAAAGAGATGCAACTAATTTTCTAAGCAGGATTCACCTGACGTTTACAGTTCTTTAAAAATGCATGAGAAATACAGCAAAAACCTGCATAGGCATTCACTCAATACATTTATTCAGTAACAATAAGTATCTCGAATCTACAATTTGCCAGACATAGGTGAAGCAGGTATAGCCATTGTCCTCAAGCAGCTTTCAATCCAGCAAGCGTAGGAGCATGAATTCAGAACTTTACTGAGTCCTAATACCTGCCAGTCACTTTCCAAGTGCCCAACGTGTACTAACTCACTGAATACTCATAATGACTTAGAAAGCCGATATTCTTAGCATCTCCATTTTACAGGTGAGGAAATTGGAGCACGGAGAATTTATTTTGCCCAAGTCGCATAGCTAATAAATAGTGAAGACAGCATTTGATTCCAGGCATTTTGACCCTAAATCCTCTGTGTCTACCTAGGCCAAACAGACTCTCTGAATGACAACAAAGAAATGCTCAGTGTCAGGTAGCACTATGGACACTTAGGGACTGGAGAGAGATGTTCCAAATGAAAGAACCAGGGAAGAGTGCATGGAGAAGAAGACATTTCATCTGGGCTTGGATATCTTTTAAGTAAGACACATTTTATGACAGTGTTGACGGATAATGATAACTCATGTTTATTGAGTGTATACTGTTTGTTAGGCAGTAGATATTCAAGGCATAACTATAAAAAATGAGATACCATTTATCTATACAAATCAGTCTCATTAAATACATTCACCTAGAAACAACCTTCAAAATAATCACTGAGGATTTTGGAAACTAGGCAGATCAGTTTTATAACTAAGCCAAATATTAAACTGTACGTGTTAAAATAGAGGGCTTGAGGTTCTGACACCATGAGGCACAAATGGAGACTCCTCAAATAATCCTAATTTGAGAAATTCAATTGTGAGAGAGCAGCATGGCGCCATGCAGAGAGTTCAAAAGGCAGGCTGTGCTTTGAATCCCGAAGTCTTGGGTGATGACGTGTAAGCACCTGGGTCTCTCTGAAGCTCAGTTTCCCCATCTGCAAAGCAGAGTCAATGCATTCTTTAGAGTAAATGTCCTTGGCACAAAAGACGGCACAGAGACCTGCATACATATTATCACCCTACAGAAGCGAGGCTGTCTATACCTTCACATGATAAAGCATGGAGATTGTCAGAAATCCCCACATTCACCAATATGGAGCACTCCTTCGGGCTCCTGCATTTTTCTATTCATGTCTCTAAAGTCATGCGCTTCCTAAGTACAGCTGTATGCACAGAGTAGCCACCTTTTCACATTTAAGTAAAGTTCTTTTGTTATATGAAGAGGAACTTTTGCACTAGCTGGAGAACTTAGTAAAATCTGGTCTTGACTCATTCTTGTTTCCACATAAATCACGTTGGTTGTGTTCCTATCAAGAAAAGCCACAGTTCAATTCAATTTTTCACTTCTTAATCTCTCTACAATTTCCATTTTCTGGCTAAGATTTTCTTACAGGGCCTCACATGGACTTAAGTATTGCCACCAGTCATATCAGCTGACTTTCCTCTGATGACCTTTTTTTTTCCCATTAAGAAACAAAACTCTATTACTTTAAAAAGGTACCACCACCAGGAGGGAAACTGAGAGTGTGGGAAATAGCCGCACGACTAATTAACCGAGTCCCTTACAGCACAATGCCTGCAGTGCAAATGCTAACTTGCACAAAATTGCAAATTATCTCCGATCATAGGCTTTTGGATTCCCACCTCCCTCAGAACAAAAGCCACACACCACATGATGACAAGCAAGGTTTTACACGAGTTAGTGGCATTGTGAATGTCAAGTTCTCCGGCTAGGTTTTACGGCACTAGTTAGCAGAATACCAGGCCTGGGAGAGAACTCTGGAAATCTTAGGCAGTAGTGAAGTGAGCTTAGCAACATAGTCTTCTCAGTGATTCACAGTTCACACTAGCATATTTCAGTTTCTGGAATCCTACAGCCAATGTATCTATTTTATATTGCATAAGCCGACTACCCCAAACATACCTGATTACGGAAGCCTTTTCAACAGTTTCGTTACCACCTATTCATACTCCGTAGCGCTGCTACTCCTCATACCCACTTCTACACAATAAGCACAGAGCCCCAACAAGCACAAAACTAGCTGTACCCAGCACAACTGCAGTGTTTGAACAGGGTCTAATTCATTCATCCAACCAATGTTTACTAATAATTAATCATATGTAAAGGCAATTCGTTTAGTTACTTGGTTCAGTCTAAGTCTAATTCACTGTCCTAGTCTCAGGGTCGACCCTTGATGAGCCCAGTGATGGAGCTGGCGAGAAAGCAAGATACAGTTATTGCTGAGGCTTCCATAATCAGATGTTTGGGGTAGTCGGCTTATGCAATATAAAATAGATACCTTGGCTGTAGGATTCCAGAGACCGAAACATGCTGGTGTGCACTGTGAATCACCTGAGGAAACACAGGTAACGGTTTCATTTTGGCTCCCACCACGGTGGGATCACATGAGGGGAGCTCTTCTAGGAGTCCCCTACAGTTTATTTTCCTGACTGTTCTAACGGTGGCTGGTATTCCGCTCATACCCCTGAAGCCATGTCTCACAGTAGTATAGGGTCTGGGACATCGGACTGAATGAAATATTTTCATCACGACAATAGTTAGGGTGTTAATGCCATGTATTTCACTCCTTGACAGAAAATCTTATTCCCATATTTAACATGCATCCTTCACCTAAGACGCGTTTTCAAGGTGAAAGCAGCTTGTTGAGTATGTGCGTGTTACTTCTAATGAGCCTGCCTCAGACGGACTTGCCCTATTTTTTTTTTCTTTCATTTCCAATCATGTGTCTCTTCCTTCACACTTTCTATCTCCGCTGACCGAGTTCATGTGTTCCTGCTTCCTTCCCCCGTCTGGTGTTCTATTAGCTTTTTCTTCTATGGTAGCTCTGGGGTCTTGGACATGGTTTGACTATGTTCCCAGTGTCCAAAATACTTAAACATTTATAATATTAGTTAATCAAGTTCTCCAAATGAAATACCATTTTATAAAATTTTTACCTCAAATTAGGTGACATAGTGATGCCACCTGTTTCATAAATTCTAATTCAGTCTCAAAATGTTTACAAAATACATACTATAAAATTATACCATTTATAAACCATTACTACTTATTCACCACTAGTTATTATCAAATTTATATATTAATAAGCACTGGTTTACTGTGGTATTTTCTGGATTTACCAAAAAAATGCAGTATGAACCTTAGGAAAACAAAATAAAAGTCACTGTAAAATAAACAACAAACTAGCTATACCCAGCATAACCCACAGTTATTATAACTGCTGTCATTTATGTAATATTTGTTATAAGTACTGTTGCAAGCATTTCACATATCATATCTCATTTAATCCTCACAACAATCTGTTAATGTAGCTGTCATTATTAAATCCGTTTTACAGTTGAGAGACTTGAATCACAGAAAGGTTAAATGACTAGGGCAAAGTCACACCGCTGTGAATTGCTGAGTCAGGGCTGAAACTCGGATTTCTTGGCCCCTAGAGGTCTCCCTCCTAACCACTGTGCTTTGCTGCCTCTAGGCAATGAAAACCTACTCTAAATATGCTGTGAGTACTAAGAGGAAAGAAAGAGACTTAGATGAGAATATGGCAATTAAGGGAGAAGGGAACATTTAGGAAGAGAGTTAGGGAAATCAGAAAAGTTCTTTTCACTGATTTTTGCAATTCCAAACCATCACTTAATGTCCAGGGAAACTGATGTTCCCATCTGGTAAATGGAACTGCTGTTCCTTGATCATTTAAAATCAATAGAAAGTGTTATATGAGTAAGGGGGAATTAGAAATTTTAGAGGAAGCCCAATACACCCAATATTAGTTTTGAAGTGCCCTTCCTATGTGATATACAACATTCAATGCTATCAGAAATGTTTTGGGACAGTGGTTCTATTTTCATTAATGTACCAACACAATCTTCCACTGTAACAATTTTAATTTTTTATGAGAAGAAGGCCACAATGTTAACTAATTTATAGCCAGAAAAACGGTGTTCTTCCTTGGAGTAGTGGAAGTGTTTGGGATAAAAAACACTCATTCAATTAAGCCCAGTTCTAGCTCGGCTTGCAAAGAATTCAAAACAAGATTAGAAAGAGAAGGTAATTCATCACCCAAGGGAGGAGAGCCTGTCTTTGACATTGAATTATGGGGTAAGGACTTTGCATACCAGCCTTGTGCAGATCCCGGTCTGAAGCCTTCTCTGGCAAGGAAAAAAATTCCAAAAACAATGAACGCTGTTGATGCGGCCACACCTCTCCCATTCAACCCAGATCCTCAGCACCCAATCTTTGTGCACAAGCTCTTCTCCCATTTTCTTCCCCATCTGTGTTTAGGGAACTCCTCACATATTAAATTACCTAAAATTTTGTACTTTATAGTTCTTCCAGGACCACCGCTGAGTGTGACTAATCCACACTCCTCTCTTCCTAGCTTCCAAAGCAACAACATCCCGTATCTCATAACATATCCCCTAACAATAGTAGACTCATTTACTGTTTCACGGCAGTTATATTTATGTAAAGTACTCTCTGCAGCTAGCCTGAAATTCTCTGAGCCTGGCTGCCACGTTTTACTCTATCCCTCATGAAACACATGAAAGGCACGGAGAAAGTCAGTTGATTTAAATCGAGTTTTACCATTCTTTGGAAGAGCTTCACAGGTGAGCTGACGCAGACTCCATCTGGAATTGGGCTACTGGTGTTACACAACTAAGAAGGACACTTCTTTTAAAACAGCCATATTCTAGGATGCTGGTTAGAGTGGAGGGCAGGCTTTGATGCTTCACCTGATCTGAGCTCCTATTCCTTCTGAAGGCTCTCTGGTGGAAGCGAACCACCAGTGCTTGTTCCAGTAACGGCCACTGGCAAAGATTTTGGCTGCGTCAGTGTAAGGCCAAGCGTGAGGACAGAGATAATTTGCTAGCTGCTGAGATGTCAGGTAACCAACCCTCCAGAAACACTCCGGGCCCCCATTCTGGAAAATGAAAAATTTGAGGCAAGAGATTCTCCAGAAAGAAACCAGGAAGGTCGTGGGTGAGAAACCCGTTCCACTGGCCTAGCCTCTTTGGTGAAGAGTCAACCCTCTGGAAGTCAGCACAGGTGCCACACAAACAGCGCCAAAGGGACAGCTCAGAGGTGACACCAAATCTGGATTTACTGGCCAATAATGAAGGCATCTAGGGCAGACCCTGGCTGCTGCCTTTGGCTGGCTTTACCATTTTCCTCATGAGCTGCTCTCATCTAAAAGATTAATACAATAAAAGGTATGATAAAAACAAAGAGAGATTTAGCTCTTAAATTGTAACATAATTACGCTCATGCAATCTAAATAATTCTCACCAGCCTGAAATTCCTCAGAGACCCAACTGAATATATTCCAAATCCTCTGGTCGTAAAGCCCATGTTTCCTGGCAATAAAATTGCTGCAATAAACATTTGGATCCTTTTCCATTTTTAGAACCATGTTGAACAACCTGCTTCTAATGTATTTTATGAACACCCTCGAAGTCTTCCAGAGAATGTCAAAACCCCCAGTGCTGTTTCTGAGTGGCTGACACTAAACAGTGTTGTTTTCCAGTGTGTAGCCTTCCCACTGCCAAGTACGAGTTTTCAGGTAGGTTCCTGAGGTCTAAATCTCTCCCTGAGATACCGTCTGCATCCTGCAGGCAGCTAGTGAAATGATCTCCCTTAATCCCACGTCACTCCAGTATTAGCCAGAAGGGATTCTGAACACCAGTAATGCCCCCAATTGAAAGACAACTTACTTCCTTACATTAAAAAAAATCATACTTTTTGAACAACCACCCATAATCCCTTCTCCAAGTCCCCATGTCTCATAACAACATACTTACAGATAAGATTGTCTTCAGTCAAGCACTGCATCATATTATAAAGAGCTTGGCGCATGAGGGATCTTCCATAGTTCTGAAATTAAAATACCAAGCAAGTACTGCACTTGCACAGAAGCCCTTTGCAAGCAAGAGCTGAAAGATTACCCACTGCTTTGATAATTAGAAAAGCAAATTTTAACATGTTATGTTCTTTACTCATTCTTAACACTCAATGATTACAACAATGAAAAGCATACACAGTCTCCTGAATTAATTGTAACCTGATGATACTGACCGATCTCAGTGGCTTTAAAAAAGTAGTATTTCAATCAAAATCTTATCAAAATGTACAAAGTCACCACTGGTCCCCTGGGTGCCATTCTATGACAAAGGCCTTCTCTCTCTTCCTGATTTCTGTCTTTCATGATTATAGCTAATACACACCCAAAGAGACAGTGTGTTAAGTGCATTGTGGTTATCGTATAAGTTGCGCAATTACGTTAAGTGCTATTGGTGTTCTCCTCCCACCAGAGGTTCAGAGAGGTTGTCCACTTGGTCAAACACCTGGAAAGTACTGTAGACATAACTCAGTTTCAGGTCTGTCTGATTCTAGAACCCGACCCCTAACCACTCAGCTAAACCACCGCTTTGATTTTTTTCCTCTATGTTCCACAGGGGTGCAATTTCACCATAATTTTATAACTCCGTGGTCCATGCTAAAGTAAAACAACGAACAGCTCCTAAAAATCTTTCTGAAACAAAACTCAAGCCACAGGACAACGCCAAATAAAGTTACCGAAGAGGAAATCACCATGCATTCCTCCAAGGACAATTTTCTGTAATTCACTGAAACTGAGTTGACTTCACTGATTTTTATATGTGATGTGAGCACAGTTAAATCCAGGGACATGCCTACCATGAGAGTAAACCATTGCACCGTTGATCCACAAGACCTGACATTTTGAGAACTGCTCTCAACTACCCCAACCCCAAATCTGCCTCCTGTAGACGAAAGACTTGAGGACCTAGTCCCTTCCGTTCTTCTTTCTCTCTTTGCATTCTATAACAATTGGATCCTGCTGTATTCAGAAAAAGTTAATCCACACTTTAGGTATCACCTGCTCGTGGCTACCACTTAGCCTAGTTCTATATGTAGCAGATTTTAGAGCTAGTGAATATACAAAATACAAAGAGTAAAAAAAGAACAGAACGTGTGATGAGAAGACAATAGAGTAAGAAAGAACAACATAAATCACATCAGCAAGCAAAACTCCAGGAGCTCGGTGATCATTGGCCCTGTGTGCGGTTACCCAGGTCACGGGCGATCACCATGATCCAGGAAGTGTGATCCAGGGAAGAATTCACACGGCGAAACATGGCTGCACACTACCTGGACTAACAGGAAAGTGCTGGGAAAATCTCCTGTTGTCGTTCCACTCACAATGAAGAAAATATACACGGTTGTATTTCTGTGTCTGCAAAGGAAAACATCAGTGTCACACTGACAAAAAGAGATGCCACAAAAAGGCGGCAGCACTTCCCCACTGGGCATGTTTGAAGCAACGGTGTGCCATTCCTAAATCGTCCAGCTTGGTGTGCGATTGCGCAGGTTTCCTTCACCTTAATTCCAGGGCTTGTTTGTTTTTTAATCACACCTGCACTTACAGAAACTCTCAGAGCAAAGGTTCTGCTGCAGTCAAAGCCTGCTCTCCCCGCTGTCAGCGCAGGGCTGCCTCTGCCCTGGGGGCTGCGGGGCAGAAGCGAAATGGCTCCAGATGTTCGCAGCTCTGTTTCACCGCTCTCTCAAAGGAGCTTCTACAAATTCCTTTTACTTTTTAAGGCATTTTTAGGTATGCATTTATTTTTTCCATTTTAGATACAGTTCATCATCTGTATATTGTGAAGAGTTTGCATACTACACAAAGCAGATGGATTTTTTAAAAAATAAATAAGGTCCTCAAACTCCCAGATCTGGATTTCTTGATGTGAGAAGAGACGGAGAGGAATCAGATGCTTCAATATTTGTAAGGGTTTCGTATTATTAAAGGGAAGGTAACGGCATAGAGGTGGAGAGTTTCTCTTCTGGCTCACTCCTGCTATTACTAAGGAGAACTTGAAATTTTGGTGAGCATATTTGAAGAGGAGAATATTTAATTCTAAAGCAACAACCTATCATATAAAAGCTTGGAGGACTATCAAATTGTATAGCTCACATAATTCAATATAAACTTCTGGCTTTGTTTTATTTGTTTTTCCATTATACTTTCAAATAATTTTATTTTGATTGTATTTTCTCTCATAGTATTATTCCAACCCCATTTTACGTGTATTGGTTTAAATTACTTATTTTTGATTTATTGTTGTTCAGTCACGGTTGCCCCACCTTTTCCCACATTGTTTTCCCCTGCCCCATTTCCTTACTCCCACAGTAAAACCCCCGCCACTGCCCTTAGTCTCTATAATGAGACCAAGTAAATGGTACAAAACCACAAATATAATTTATTCAGAAGATCTTGTGAATTTGTCTAAAAAGAATACAAAGTCCAAATTATTTGGGCCTCTACTCCTTTTCCTGAGAAACATTGGGATCGTGGTTCCTGACATCCCAATTACAAGCTTATTAAAACACTGATGATCATCCCCATGTGAACTCAAGGGCATGCTGATCTGCAAAAGCCCAGCTTCTGAAACCGCGCACTCACCTCTCAATACAAGTACAGGGTCTTGAGGAGACACTAGAGCAGCATGAAGTCCTCAGAGCCTCTGATTTATTGGAGAGACCTCAAGTTCCAGATACTTCAAATCTTAGAGATACAAGAAGCACATTCTTTGTGCACATTTGATGGGAGAGGGTGACAGATATAGAAACAGAGAAACAGGGAGAGACAGACAGACAGACAAAGATGTCATTCAAGTTCACTTCTGATTCTGGGATTTCCTAAATCACCATATCTCAGAGAACTCTGAAAAAGACTTTATCTGATTTTTAAGGAAGCTTGATAATCCCATTTAGACACAATGACCAGCAAAACCTGGCTACAACATCAATACACAGTATCTGAACTCACTCAACATGGATCTCCCCAAATTGGGGTGACTTGATTATATAGTCAAATAGCTAGCCTTCTGCAAATAAATATGAAATGTCCTTCCAAAACCCAGAAACATGATTAAAGCTCATTTGGCAGTTTGTTCTTTAAAGACAACGCACACCATTCTTTATTTTATTAAACTCTTAAATAATTCATTCACTATCAAATAGCATCCTAATTAGAGACTACAATAAGGGAGACACAACATGACCACCGGGAAATGTGGGAGAGAAAAACGCCAGGGGCTCTTTTGAAGGGAAATAGGGCAAGTAAATCAAGTTCCCGTGTGCATTTGCTCCGCTTCCCAGCTCAGAAAATAGAGAAATTTAGTGACACCCAAACATATGTCACACACTGAAGATGCATCTTAAAGATCCGACTTGGCTGAACCTTGCAGGAGTACAAGCCGAATTCTAATTTGTAACAGCTATACAGTGTTTTTCTCAGGCTTCCTCGACAATGAGCATTTTGTATTATGCCGAGGCAATTGCATTACAGTCACTAGCTCTACATTTTACAATCACTCACAAAGCAATTGGAATTTGACAATAAAACAAACCAAGGCCTTTTCCCCATTACCAAACAAATTTCTAAGCGGGGTATTGTTCAAAAGAAGAATGTGACTAAATAAAGAAATCCAAAGCCTGGAAGTGACTTGGCGTTTCAAGCACTTCCCCAGATGATGTCAAAATAAGGATTTCAAAGCTTGCTTTCACTGTGAAGAGAATTCAGGCCCTGCAGAAGCATCTGGGTAATCTCGTAGAAGCACAACTCCCAGAGGGCTCATTGCTTTCTAGAGACATATAATCATTTGACAGTTTCACAATTTACACCGAAGTCCTAAGCCATTGAATATTATAGTGAAACACAGACAGGACCACAAAAAGTCCAAGATGCGAATATCCAGATGCAAAAGTAATCCATCCTCAAACCTCCAGTGTGACAGATGGTGCATTTAACAACACAGATGCATTATTTTTGGAGGAATGAGTGGGGGACGTCTAAACTCATTAAGAGATTACAGTTTTTAATAACTGAGAGAAGTTAATATGAAACAGCTTCAAATGTTAAGATATTCTGAAAATTTTACCCTAGATGGTTTGTTTAGCTCTTCAAATAATGGATGTATCAAACTCTAAATAATATGTCAGAGTGGGAAGATCATGAATTAGGCATCAGGTAGGTCTAGAGTCAATACTTTTGTCTTCGTCACATATTGCTGTGTGACTTTAGGCAAACAAAGCAATCTCTTGGGGTTTTATGTTATTGTTGTTGTTGTTTCTCGTTGGAAAAAAAGATACTGAAATAAGATGTATATTACAGTGGCTGGATGAATTATGTGACCTATCAGCATGGTTAAAAAGGGGGCTCTATGAGTCACACTGTTTAATTCCATTCGGAAAATATTACAAATAATAGAAATAGCACTAGATTGAGAGTAACGAAATTTGGGTTTGATTTTATTTCTCTGTGGCTTACTCTCTTGTACTTTAGCTTGGTCTTGGTCTTCTTCCTGGTAAGGACAAATAACTCTTTGCTATAAAATTCAAGAAACCTCCTGCATTTTACTTGCCACCACGTGTCTGGCTGGCCTCTTAAACCTGGAGCATCATGGGCTGCTTAGGACAGTCCAGTGTTTTTCCTGGAAATCGTGGCACTCCGTAGTGGCACTAGCCAGTCTGGTTTTATTAAGCAGCTTTATCTTTGGTCCGTATGCTCAGTTTTCCTGGAAAAACATGTTTTTAATCCATGAATAAAGGATGATCTAGTATAATAGAAAGATCCTGAAAGGCCTAAGATTGGTTCTAGTACTTCCTAGCTACAATATTAGGCAAATTTTTAGTATTTCTAAATAGCCTACTCTTCTTTCTAGAGTAATGATGTCTTGAATTGTTGTAAAGATGATGAAATGTAACATGGATTAACTGGAGGATTACTTGAACCTTATATAGATGGGGCCACCAAGGAATCAAATGTTTATGGAATAAACATCCATCATGAAGACATGACAAAAAGATGGAATGAAGAGTACGGGAGGAAGAAAATAAATATTACCCAAGGACATCTGCCTGCAGAAACCTTCCTTAGAGCCTCTAGCTATTTCTTTTTGGGTTCCTAGTTGCTATGGGTTGGGCAATTATTTCACCAACTTAACTGTTTTATTTTTTTTAATAGTTTGGTTTTGGTTTTTTCCCCCACATTTTTCCCCAAATACTGTATCCAGTTGCACCAAAGACAGTTAAATGGGCCATTTTATCTATAGATCTCATAACTGGGAGACAAAGTTGAGATAACATTAGGGGGGCAAACACATCACCTAGCAAACTCAGTGACTGATGAACAGCCCACTGTACTCCATCTGGATGCAGCGTCTGGTGGGAACTTTGTGGGTTTTTTTTCCTGGTTGGGTAAAGGATGACTGGCACCCTAGTTGGCTGTGTGACGGCTGTCTTGAAGTTAGCCAGGGTAATCTTTGACCCATAAGGAAAGTGGTGTGAATGGACACCAAAGGTATGGTGGACCCAAAGGTATAGAGAAGCAGGCATATGGGTCACCTTTTCTCGTCAAGTCAGCTCTTATAGCCACTACTGGTCAGTCTGCAGCATTCTGCCTCCAACCCTCTGGAGAGAGTTCATCGACAGTTGAACCGAACTGGGATAACTACAGTGTCTCTCCTAGTCACTTGTAATTTAGATGCAGAGTTTAAGTTGTACCAACGGTAGGGCCTTCGTACAAAAGTTCATGAACAATTCTACTACACTCCTTATTTTCTTGGAACTTTCTGTTCAGCTTTGCCTTAGATTATAGGAAGGAGATCTGTATTTTTCCAGTTAGTACTCTTTTTATCTAAGCTAATTTTAGAAAGTTACTAATGATATGTCTATAATTTGTTACTAGACTAATATTATTGCTGTTAGTAACTGAACTCCAACTGCAGTAAGAATCTAGCTTAGAAGCTCATGATATGCAAAAGTCACTTCTGGAAAATAGTCAGTACTAATCAGTGACTAAGTTCTAAAATATTAATAGGAATAGTCACCCAAATCCAAATTCCTCTATTTTTATGCAAGTACATGAAAAATCTGTCATTTTTGGAGCATTTTACTTGTTAGTTTTATTTTGTTGGCATCTTTGCTAAAATAAAAGCGAACCTAAAGCCAAAGTTTTCATAGAATAAACCAATGATTATAAAACTGATGTTACTTGACATGAACTAAGGAGGCTTATTGGAGTAAATAAAAACTAGCATAGATTTTTCTAGTTTGTATGTGTTTTCCACCAAAATAATACTAATAATGTATAGAGTCTACTCCTCTGAGCTTCAAGAAAGACTAGTCTAAATTAATCCAGACACATGAAAATCCATCTTATCTCGAAAAATCTGCAGAAACTAAAACGTATAGGCATGTGCTTTAATATCACCTAAAACACACCGCCTATCTGTCCGTGACGAGCCAGAAAAGGTGTGTCCTTCCCACTGCTATGTCCCCAGCACTAAGTACAGAGTTAAAACTTGAGCAGGGTCTCAAACTGGTTATTATATAGTAAATTAATGCAACAAAAATGAGTAAAGTAGAGAGGTAAAATAACCCAACAAAAAGACAACAGATTCAAGTCTAATGCATGTGGGCAAAGGCAAACCAATCTACCCAAGTGTAAAATGAATACAATGCCACCTGTTGCCCCAGCACCCCCCAAACCCCATCTACCTCCACCTAAAGCAATGAACTCATAAAAATAGCACACAACTAGACTCAAGTTACTGTAAATTCTTAGTCTTAAAATAAATGCACCAAAGTCTAGCAATACTTATGTCAGCCATCTTTATAACTTTGGAAAGGATTTAAGAATGCTGAAGCTCTTTTCAGACTTAAAATCCTAAACGGAAAAGTAGGAAAGAAGAATTATCCATAGACCCACCAAATCCCTTAAGTCTGTATTTATTTCACTTCGTACCTTGGCCAACAATGACAGAACGACATTATAGAGTGAAAAGAGGTGGATCCTCTGGATGGAATCCATGCAGCAGGGCTCGGGCCTCTCTCTCGGATGGATACGCCTTCCTGGTCTTTTTCCCTCTTATCCACGATTCTTTGTAAGGAGAGGAGACACAGTACCAAGAATACTTTGCCAACAGTGGCTTGTCACAGTCTGTCCAACTTTAGAGAGGACCCTATGGAAGCACAAGCTTAATGGGGCACTCTGAGGCAGGGAATAGAGTAGGGGGGAAATGGGATGGGAGGCCTCAGGCTCCAGTTACCATACGCTAGAGAGAAAGTGTTTCCCTGGTGTGACAATTTTTTTAGCATCATCCACATAGGAAGAGAGCATAGAGTGCTTTGGATTTGTGTTATGGGCCTGAGATCACTGCTTCACCAACCTTCTGTTTCTCAGACGTAAATGACTGTAGTAATGATATGATGGTGATGATGATGGCAACTGACGATAATAAAAATACTTTCTGTCTTCTAATACTTTTGAGGCTATTAAATGAGTATGCAATTGCTTTAAAAGCTTTAAAGCTGTAGGTAGCTGTTAGTTGTTGTTTTCTGACGGTGTGGAACCAACATTAAACCTGGATGCTTACTTGGGGTTGGGAGATCCTGGGCACGGGAGAAATGGTAAAAGGATAAGTCACCATAGCCTCACTGACTGCATTTTTCATTTGGACCAAGGTCTATGTTTCGACAAAGCAGGATTCTGGAAAGGCTGGCCAGGAAGCTGCTGAGCTGGAATGCAGAACCCAAGTGCACTGGACACGCAGGCCAGGCTCTTCATTCAGTGGTTTTCTGCCTTTGCTACAGCAAGAACTCACAGGTAAAATGATAGGGAGAAGCTGTGTCAGGAGAAACCCCAGTTCTAGGATGGATGGGGCAAACAGCATGGCCAGAAATGTATTCTATTGTGTGTGTACAAACAAACACACACACACTCATGTGAGTGAAATAAAAGGAGAGACAGCCAGTGACCTAAAAGAGAGCCATCATACGGGAAAACTGTCCTTTCCATGGGGTGCCTGGGGGAAAGAGCAAGAGACCTCGAAACCCTCAGGTATGGTACAGCTTATGAAAACACCACCAAAAGTAGTTCATGCAAATGTCTTTTACCACAGGTGGTCACCAATATTGTCCTGAGGCTGCTGCTGTCATAACTCTGTTTCTAATCCCTTCCTGCCTATGCAATGGAGCTGGTGAGTAGCCAGCTTGAGCCTTCTCTGATAAATGCCATCACCCTTGACTCTTGTGTGTGTGAGTCCCCAGCATCAGTGAGGGCGGATGCCTTAGGATTCAAAGTGAGCACTGCTCCTGATCCCCCCTCTTTTTTTCTAACAGAAACAACCTTCTGACGATGGATGGAAATCCACTGTTTCATCATTTAAGGGGTCATAGAAGAGGGTCATGTAAACAGGAGGTGCATATCTGAAGTTAAAGATAGGACATTAATTTCCTTTTCCAGACGGATGCCTCTTCTGATGTTTCTCAACCTGCATCTCCAGCCTTCTGACAGTCCTCTGAACTCGGAAAGATGAATGGAGTGTCTCTTTTAATGCCCTCTTAACATTTATGCATGGGCATGGGCTTGAAATTTCAGAGACTGGCTAAATTCATCTGCAGCTGCATTTAGGTGCCAGGTGGAGAATAAGTCCCTGAGAGTCGATCACCATCTGCAATAATGCTCACTGCAGAGCCCCTCAGATGCTGAAAATACAGTAACCACTGGAGACCTCCACCTGCCTCGAACAGCTGGACTTGCTCCCTCAAAGCCTAAATCGTCCATATGGTTGCATTTTAACTTCTTCAGATCACTTTACTTTTTTAAAATGGTGAAATAAAAAAATCTTAGTACCCCCCAATAACTAAGGAGGTATCAATTCTGTGAGCCATCACTCACTTTCTGATGATCCTGTCTTTGTATAAGTGCGCCCTCAGAAATGGCATCAGAATGCACCACACTCTGCACCTCGTTACATACGGAAGCACCTTACAGGGCCAGAAAAATGTCAGTAAATCCAAGAGGATCCCAAGAAGAGCTACAAACATGATGTAAGAGTATTAAATATTGATTTATGAAGGAAGATGATCTCTCACTTAAGGTAACTATAGAAATATGGTAAAGAGAGCAATGCAGGCATTTGAGGTTCAGATATGCTCCCACGTGCAATGATCGGAAGTCATGCTCAAGGCAACTGAATACGTGAACTCAGAAAAGAGGGAGTTTACTGACTGCTACATATATCCTCTGTAAGACTGTAGGATGCCAAGAACACTTCAAGAGCTGATGTTGGTCAAGATTGAAGTGACTTACACGTGCAGTGGAAAGCCAGGATGTGAGACAAGGATTCTGCAGGGGATGGCTGTTTACTTCTACGGAAACTGAGTAGTGGTGAGCCTCACTTATCTGGAAAGTAGAAATAATATCATTTGCATTGCAGAGATGAGAGTTAATGGATGAAACACAGGGCTGGGCACACACTCCATGTTGAAAGCATGCCATTTATTCCTGTTGACTCTCAATGGTGTCTGCCAGTCAAATTGCTCTTAAGATGTTTCATTCTTTCTACTGAGTCTCTACCCAGTAACCAAACTCATACTATATATCAGCAAAGAACTGACTCCAGAACTTGGTAATTTGATGTGAGAGACATATCACAATTTTATTGTTATACCTTCTTTCCTGAGTGACCATAAGATGCTAACTGCATCTTTTTGGGGCTTTCAACCTGAGAAACAAATGCAAGACTTGAGAAACAGAAGGCTCTATATATTATATCTAAGTACCTATATCAGACAAACCCTGAAAGCTTTGAAAGCTTTTTGGAAAATACTCTCAGATTCATGAGCTGAAAGCAAACCATGAAAAACAAAACAACACACACCTAAAGCTTCCTGATTCTACCTTTGCTTTTCTCAAGTTGAATGATAAAAGGAACCATAATAACAGTCCCAGGCAATGTTTTGAGTTTTATGAGTTAGGCAATGTTTTCATTGCTTTTCATGTCATTTCTCATTTAATCCCTATAAAAGCCCCCGTGTGGCTTAGACTTTAGTGGAATTCTCCAAGAATCCATAGTTAGTAAGTTTGAGCTACAATTTCAACCCAAGCAGTCCGAGAGCAGATCCCATGTTTTTTTTAACCATAATGCAGTACTGGCTCCCAAAATGCGTGGGTGATTTCACATATATGCACAACACCTGTGCACTTCCGTCAACCTAGAATGCCGATTCCCTGGTCTGAACCAGCTCTGTTACTTGATTCAATTTCTGAAACGGCTTCCTGAATAGAATCTCTTCATTCTACCTTTCATTTTAGTATATTCTCAACTACAGCAATTTTCTGTCACTCCTTGCTTAAAAACTTCCACTGGATCCCCATCTCTCTCAGAACAAAACCACACACCCCAAAATGACCAGCTCGGCTTCACACAACCTGCCTGTTCCTACCTCTTCTTCCATCAGCTCTCTGACCTCCCCACTTTCCATTCTCTCATTACCTCTGTTCAGCTACTATGTCTCCTTACCCTGTCCTGAACACAGCAGGGTCATTTCTGCCTCAGAAGCTTTCCAACTGCCATTCCCTCAACCTAGACCACTGTCCATCCAGATGTACGCAAGGCTTGCACCCTTACCTTTTCCAGATGCTTCAGCTTTCATCACTCTATTTAAATCTGCAAAAACCCTGCTTCTCCCAGACTTTCTACCATTCTTCCTTACTCTATGTCCTACATATCAATGACAACCATGTAAGGTCCTTCATATTTTGCTATGCATCCATTTCTATTTTTTTTCTAGAAAATCAACTCTGTGAAAGTAGGTGTTTTTGTTTCTTCTATTCCTTGCTATATTCCTAGCACTCCAAATACTTTCCGGTGGTAAATCCTTGTTGTACGATTGCATAATACATAGCCTTAAGAGTAAAAGTCTCTGAGATAGGTTTGATGATCTGCGGGCAGGAGGGACTTTTCTGATATCTTTCTAACACGTGGGAGAAAGCAGGCTCTCCGAGTGTCTCCCATCACCTTGCGGCAGCCCGTGGTGTGAAGAAGATGTGGGAATCCCCACTTGCTGACTGCAGGACACAGGCATTTCCTAAGGGCACTGGCTGGTTGTTAGGCCAATGGTGAACTGACTGGAGAGAAGGAGTCAGGGTAGATGGTCCAAGAGAGGGAATCAAGCCAGTCTTGGGGGAAATGTTGCACAAGTAAGCCTAGTCTACCAGGGGAAAGATCTCATGCATGGCACAGGAAAGGAAAGAGGAGATCATTTATCCCACTTACAGCTGCATCAGAGAGAACGCAGAAGACCAACAGGCGGCATTTCCCAGTGGAAGTCTGCAAGAATCAGAGGCTACACACTGACCTGATGCCTCTTCTCCACGGCATCATGCCACACGTGGCCCTTGACCTCACAGTCCTACTGAACCAAGGTGAAAAGAGAAGAAGGAGTGAGGGAAAAACACTGAAATAGTAAGTATCTTCCCTAGAGAGTTACATTCAACCTAAAAGCAACAGACTTAAAATACAAGCGAGTGAGATAAATTCAGGTGGCATACGAGTATTTCTTCCTTACACAGAAATGGGTTCTGGTGAGCAGGCAATATTCAGTTACAAAAAATTAAGTTATATTTCTACTCACCTGAGTCACAGTGCATAAATTTTAAATCTATTCTATATGCAAGACCAGTGATTTATCAATACTGAGTTCTACAGTAAAATAAAATTTTAGAAACTTGCCAAATGGCTAAGTATAGGGCAGAAATCATGGGGAAAAAAATTATCTCTCATCCAAGGAAGCATGGCAAAAGTGATTCATCTAAAATATTGTAAAGCCAAATACGAAAAAAGTATGTGCCCTGCTTACAATAAACCACATAAACCCAACATAGTTATTTCCAAATGCCGTGTGGGATTCAATTTGCATAAAAGCCCAAGAAGAAAGACACATTTCATAACGCGCCCAGGAATTTTCCTCCTGTATTTATGAAACTCTCATGGCCTATTCCCCATTTCTATCCAACTAGAAAGAACCACCGCCATTAAAAAATAAATGAAATTAGCACAATTACTCATATTTGCTAATAGATGAATTACATCTTATCCAGTGCTTGCAATCACCTTAAATGCAAACAATAAACGGCTAAGTTAGAGTTGTGCTGCAAAGTGAAATCTAGATGAAGATATTCTTCAAGCACATATAAGGAGTAAGATTGAGCAGGCTGTGTGCTTTGCTTCAGTAAGTATTAAAAGGTCAAAGGGACCTATGAAGTGAGCCAGACGAATAGGTTCATACACATCATGTTTGCCACATAGTATTGCTAAGACTTTTGACTTCTTAATGCTGCCACTCTATCACCTGTGCGTGGGTAAAGAGCCAACTACAGGGAATACAGAATTGGCCCATAAATATTAGCCCTGACTGGTGTGGCTCAGTGGATTGAGTGCCAGCCTTTGAACCTAGGGTTACTGGTTCAATTCCCAGTCAGGGCACATGCCTGGGTTGCCAGCCAGGTCCTCAGTTGGGGGTGTACGAGAGGCAACCACACATGTATGTTTCTCTCCCTCTCTTTCTCCTTCCCTTCCTCTCTCTCTAAAAATAAATAAGTAAAACCTATAAAAAATAAAAGACTGAGTGAGCTTTAGCACATAGCTTGCCATATTGTATGCACTCAGTTATGGTTGCTGAATTTATCAGTATTTTTAAGGACCAAATTCTTAATATAACCAATCAGAAATTCACTCTTCACACAAGATCTTCTGTCCATGCACTCTTTCCTCTCAATTTCCCATACCACTTTCCCCGTTCACTTTCCTATGCTACCACAACATTAATTTGCCCCAAACCCAATTACCGTACTTTTAAAACAATAACCTCTCTTGGCATTGACATCTTTGCTCAAAGACTCAGAAACACATTTACTCCTAGTACATCCACTTGTGATAAGCATGAAGTTCTGGAAAATGACTGGTCAGTGTTAGGACTTAGTCTTCAATCAAAAAAACTCGATAAAATCCTCTGTGCTTAGGGGATGGATACAGAAACCTTATGCAGTGTGTACTTTATTTTAAACAAGTGATCCAAAAATGGAGAACTTCCCAAATTTCTGGAATCACAAGTGTTTGGTTTGATTTCTCTGTTGTGTGCCATGAAGCGAATCATTTGCTTATTCTAGGCTTCAATGTCTCTAGTTGGAAAATAAAGGCAAAAAATGACTGGATAATTTCCCTTTGCTCCTCCCGATCATTCCCATAGTGTGTGCTGTAGGATGCTGACCTGAAGGGCTGTTCCAGGTGGTCGACCTTGCCCAGGGGAGGTACTGGCAGGAGTTCCGAGGCTAGGTTGAGGGAGAGACCAAAGTTTCTCTCTCTCTGTCCTGCCCATCTGCCTCTCTCCCAGGCCACATTAGCAGTGGCCACGTTCCTCTACCTGTTCCCACAACTCTCCTACTCTGCCTCCCCCGTGGCTATGGCTCCCCCTTGATTCTGATCACCACATTCTCGCCTCACCCCTTCAGGTCCAGAGTGGATAGTTGCTGGTGCCTGTGTGCTCCTCTCTGCTTACTGTTTTCCTTTAACTCTGACAAGGACCCTTGAAAAGGCCCTTCATTGAACTCTCCTTTATTTCCAATTGAGTGTGCCATGTCTGCTTCCACGACCAACTCATCCAAAAGTCTACATCACTCAGACATTATAGAAATGGCACGAAGTAGAGTAATAGAAAACATCCCATTCTGTGCCCGTTTCATAGGAAGGTGATCAGTGAATATCGGCGCAAGCCTCCACCAGAAACGGTGTTTCTGCACAGCACTTTTGTGATGGAATTCTCCCCTGTGCAGGTCATGTCTTAGCTGTATGTGGACAACGGCTAGATAAGCTACAGAGTGGCTGACTTTTGTACTATCTGCCTCTCTTAATTTTCTGGCATACAATCCAGGTTGTTCTTTATATTAGAATATGACTGGCAGATAGTTATAATATTTCTCATTAAATTTTCTTTGCCAACTTGTCTGTATTTAATTACTTTCATTTTTGCTCCCAAGTCAATGCATCCTAGCCCTTTAATCTTATGGCTGTTCTCTCAGGGGTGTCCAACCTATGGCCCATGGGCCACATGCAGCTCAGGGTGCCTATGAATGCTGCCCAACACAAAATCATAAATTTGCTTAAAAACTTTTTTTTGCTCATCAGTTTTCATTAGTATTCATGTATTTAATGTGTGG